>WXVQ01000066.1:0-209257 GCA_013372465.1 Nitzschia sp. Nitz4 | reverse complement strand
AGGAATCATCGCGCTTCTGGATAGTACTCGTACCTGCTGCTGCTGCTGCTGGGAGCTACCTAGAGGACTCACTGAAAAGGAGAACGAAATATTACTACCTATAGTATAGCACATGTTGTGATGTATCACATCACCATGACTCATGAATGATGAGCGACGTTGACATGCAAATTGAACGGTTGTATTCGCTGCTGTTCAACAAACCGAAGCCATCCTGACATGGTGCTTGAGGGGGTCCTTCATTTGTCCAGGATGGGAAAAAGTAGACAACAGGTACGAGTACACTCCGACTTGATTCAATGATGGAGTTCTACTTTCTTGTTGAGCAACAGTACTTTGTTGATGATGGCTATGTGAGTACCCAAACCGAAGCTTCGGCTTTTGGACGATGTTGAAGAATTCACAAAGAGGTGGTTGGGCACAACGCAGTCCTATTTTCAGATACCGGATACCTACTGCTCGTACCGGTACTCCCGACAACAAACGGTCAACCGTACAGTGCTGTACTACCAGCAGTAGATACCGTAGTAGCATAGGGCTGGACTCATCACAATACCGGAACATAGGAAGGTACTATTGGTGCGGTAGAGCTAGAGTATTTGAATGTACTCTGACAACAGTTGTTGAAGGATAGTCTATCGCCGGTCCAATGTAAAAAACATGAAACAAAATTGGTAGGGAGCAGCATGATTTGCCTCAAATTTGTTTCTTCTTGTTGGGATGAGGGGTCAAGATGTCGAAGCACCAGATTCCCAGGGTCGTACAAAGTTCATGGATAGTGAGAACAAGTTTGAACACCACATACGACCCAATGCTCCATGTGTAGGCACTGACTGCATACTCAACAGTTTCTGAGTAATCTCCTCCCAACGCCATGTACCCTGCCAATAGCAAAAGTGGTACCAACTGCCATCGCCTCCAAGGATAGAATGGTTGCGCTGTGACGTGTGCAAGCATGATTTCGGTTGACATTTCCACAAACAAAAGGCTGGCAAGGTGAAGAGTGGTCCTTGGTGAAGAGAGATATACTTCTGGACTCACATATCCAAGAAAAAAGAAAGCTCCCACATGTGCGAGAAAGGGGAGCAACGTCACAACAGCTCCGTCGTACTTCCTTATCACCTGCATCGACTTGCCAACTGCTTCTTGTACAAACCCAAAACATGCAACTGCAATCACAAAATCACAATTTCGAATAACTATCGGAGGCTCTGGCAAAGAAAAAACAGCTTGGATGGTTTGGAACCAACCCGTTTCCTGCCACATTTCGGGTCCGTACCACCAAGAAGTAAAACTCAACATGGCACCACCCAGCAGACCTTCATTGGGTCCATTGAAGGGTGGCAAAATGAGCTCACCCGTATAGTACTCCTCCCAGGTAGAAATATAAAATAAAGCAAAGGGGCCAAAGACAAGAGACCAGCACTGTAGCAGATTCTGGCTTGGGAGGAGAGCCATGCCAATGATCCAGTTTGCACTCCCAAAGATTGAATTAATGGCATCGCAGCCATGGTCGAAAAGTAGACCTAACGGACTCGAAGAATTGGTGCGACGTGCCTGTTTTCCATCCATGTTGTCAAGCGTTTGATACGCTAGCATTGAGATTCCATTCCAAAGGAAGATCCATCGGGGTGGTTGATGGGAGATTGTGTCCAGGTCTGGAACGTAGTACCAGTAGGCAAGATATGATGTGATCATCCACAGCAATCCGAAGAACGTAATGGAGTTTGGGGCAACAGATGTCGGGACGAGCGTTTCGACACACCAAGCTGCTAGGGGCGAAAGCACGTAGTGATACGTCAAGGAGAGATCGGCTCCCTTATACGTATAGTGAGGCAATTTTTCCCGTGCTTCTTTCGACAGATAGTAATAACCGTCCAACTCAGCATGCTGACTCATTCTGTTGTGAATGTGGGATTGTGATGAAGTGTAATCTATGGTAGTAGTAATGAAGCTTACCAGTAGATCCCTTGGCTGATGTGGTTGGAAGAGATTGTGGCTGGCAGTGGACGGGAGATGCAACTTATGGGGACGATACTTTCGCTACCCCTCAATTGGGAGTTGGAGCCAATCCCCCAAGTAAGCTGATGGCTGACGGCAATACCGATGCAAATTTGTGGTATGATGATTCTTATTCTGAGAAACTACCTGTATTCCTGTATAACAACGATTCATTTGAAAGAATGTAAAGAATACTAATAAATACCGCAACAAACTCAGTCCGATATGACAAGCTTTTCTGTCAAATATTTTTGCATCTCCATCACGTCTCCACGGCTGACGAGAATGTCTTGCTCAACCTTAGGCATGCCAGGGATGTCGTTGCGTAGGTACACTTCAGCATCACTATAGAGAACGAGACGTTAGTGGAGATGAGGTGGCATGGAAGACATGTCGTGTGCCCAGTGAGTACTTACCGGTCCAAGTGCCCAGCAGTTTCAACTTCGAATCCATGAATCCAGTGATGAGGGATGGACTGGTACTCAACTTTCTTGCCACGAAGCCCTTGTACGTCGATGATAAGAACTCTGTGGGTAGTATAGATGAACATATCTCGGCCTGTTTTGAAAATTTTGTCAACGTGCTCCGTGCCGAGCAGAATTGGAGGGTCACTATGCAACTGCTCATCGGCAGCAGCTGCATCCTGCTCGATGGTGTTGCTACCTAGCCAGTTGATGAAATTTCCTAAGCCGCCCTCAGATTCAATCGACAAGGCTGCACCTTCAGGATCCAAGTATTGGGCGCATTCTTCAGCGTCACCCATCAACATTGCCGACAAGAACCGATGAATGCTCAAAATGTCAACTTGACCCTTTCGAAAATCCATGTCGACCTTGGACAACTCCCACAAATTTCCGGTATATAAACAGAGTTCACTGTCTGTGTCCCAAGACCCAGCGGATCGAACTGTGAATGCTCGAATGGAGGTGTATGGGATACTGTGGTAGCTGACGCGCTTACCAGAAAGCCCCTGGACGTCCATGACTAGCATACGCAAGTTGGTAAGAAGCGTCATATCTCTACCGGCCTTGAAGGCCATTGCCACATGTTCATCGTCTAACAAAAGAGGAGCCGTGGTGTGAAGCTGCTCATCAATATCGCGTGGATTGACGACTCTCTGATTGTCGGAAAAGTAAGAGAAGAAGTTTCCAAGAATAGTCTCATTAGGTTCGAAAGAAGGTGGCTCTGGAATGGCCTCGTCCCCACGAGCGGCTTGAAGGATCCTTTGACTGAGGTATTTCTTGAGACCAAAGAGATTGACGAGCTTCTTGTTGAATTCCAGTTCCAAGAGAGCCATACCTGGCTTGGAAGGCTCTGGAGGATCCTGACTCTTATCTTCGGCGATGATGTTCATATCGGTGTACAACATGACTTCTGTATCCAAATCCATTACCGCCCCTGCAGTTTCGATTGCGAACCCAAGGATGGACTTGTATGGGAGACTGGTGTATTCCACTCGCTTTCCTGACACTCCTTTTGGGTCCACTATAATAAGTCGCTGGGTTGTGAAGCAAAAAATATCGCGAATGCCCTTGAAAGCCAGCTCAACGTGTTCGTTGACACGAAGCAGAGCTGGATTAGTCCTCAAATTGTGATCCATAGTCTTGGGGTCAATAGGACGCGAAGCTTCGCGATCAAAGAGATTTGCCCATGACCATCCAGACTTCCCAGCATCCACGTGCTCGAGAGGATCCTGGTCTGGTCCCAAAATATGATTGGCAATGATCTTCTTGACGGCGTAAATGTCCACTTTTCCCTTTCGAAAATCCATTTCAATTCTGGTTCTATCCTTTTTGTGGATAGGTTCGATGGATGTATGCAAGATCATCTCCAAGTCGCGATCAAAGAACCCAGCACTGGTGGAAATAGTAGCAGCACTGACGGCAGTCCAGAGGATGGATTCAAATTCAACCTTCTTTCCTAGGAGACCTTGCACATCAACCCGAATGATTCGGTGGTTTGTGAATATGAGAAAGTCTCTACCTGTCTTGAAGGCAATCTCGACTTCCTCTTCTGCCAGGAGCACGGGCGTCTCCTTCTTGAAACGCTCGGCAATGGCTTCGTTATCGAATGTGTAGGAATCTCCGGAGATCCAGCTGGAGAATGTACTGAGCATACCAGCAGCACGGACGTCGACGGGATCTTGAGTGGCTTGTGGTGAGATAGAAAAGGACATGACTTTGGCACTCAAGAACTGCTGGAGCTGAAAGAGATTGACTTGCTTGGAGAGATTCAACTGCAAGGTTCCAGCACTCCCCCAGAGTTCAAGTTCCGTATCGTCATCCATGAAACCAGCGGTAGTGACGGCGAAGCCTTGAATGGTTGCATAAGGGATACTTTTGTAGTTCTTGCGCTTCTTTCCAATTCCCTTGCCATCCTTGACAAGGATACGATGAGTGGTAAAGTACGTCTTGTCTCTTGAATCGAGTCCCTCCTTGAGAGCGAGTTCTATGTGCTCTTCATCGCCCAACAAAAGAGGCTCCTTCTCTCGAAGTTTGGTTTCTTGTGCCTTGGCGTCTACATCATACGCATTGTTGAAAAGGAAGTGGCCAATGGAGGACATGTTGAGCCGAATATTCTATGACCCTTCTTGTCACTGTTGATTTCAACCACAGGGGGCAAAAGATTTTGTGATGGAGAGCAGCAGGCGCGTGGAAAGCGATCCAAGATCCAAAATCTGTCATTCAAGAATTCAAGAATAAAATCCGTGAAAAGAAACGCCCCAGTCGTGCACCAGCTGGCCGCCCTTCGTCCCCCAGCAGGAATTTCCGACAACCGCCATGACGTTCGGCATCCACCGTCGGCAAAGGTCCTTGGGATATTGGAATGATAGGAATGATTCGAATCAGGTGCAGCAACCACACAGTTTCTGTCGCCAGGCGGCGATGGAATCATCGGCAAAGTCTAAACCGTCATGATAGAACGAGAGTGTGGCAGAATGTCTCTCTTCGAGGCTTTTCGATGACAAACCCTGAAAAACCTAACACCGTCGCAAAGGAAAATGACAATGTAGCTTCTGGTAAATCTGTGGACCTCGAAGATTCCAATACCAAAGGAAGCACAACCGATTCTTTGTATCGATTGCTGCAAATGAGTCGCCCAGAGTGGCCATTGATTGGTCTGTCAGCATGTACCTTAGGAGTAACAAGCTCCGTCACTCTTTTGTTCCCCTATGCTTCAGGGTCTGTCATCGACTACACTGTCTCCAGTGGAGCAGATGGTGTCAGTCCTGTTGTTCTGGCAGGCGGTTTGTTAGGACTCAGTGTATTGTCCGCTACGGGTGTTTACTTGCGCACTTTGTGGCTTAGTCGAGCCGGAAACCGTATAGTGGCTCGACTGAAGCAACAACTATACTCTTCCTTGCTGCATCAAGAAGCAGCATGGTTGGATTTGCAGACGACTGGAGATCTTCTCTCTCGTCTGACAGCAGACGCTCAGCTTGTTCAGTCTGCACTTACCACACAGGCAGTTGCTGGCCTTCGAGGGACTGTCATGAGTACGGGTTCTGCCATGATGCTATTGTACACCAGTCCTACACTTGCTGCCATTTCATGCGCCACATTGCCACCCATTTTCATTTTATCGAGGCATTTTGGACGAAAGCTCTCCAAGCAACAAGAACAAGTTCAAGAACTTTTGGGGCAATCAACTACATTGGCAGAACAGTCGTTGTCCAGCGTTACAACTGTCCAGCAGTTTGTTGCCCAGGACTACGAGGCTAATCAGTACCGTAATAGTATTGCTGCGGCACATTCCAAGGCAGTTGACACAGCCTACATGCAAGCAGGATTGGAGGCTGGGGTGCATGTAGGGGCCAATGCAGCAGTCATGATAGTGTTGGGCTATGGAGGTACCATGGTCATGCAAGGAGATATGACTGCTGGAGACTTGACAGGATTTGTCATGTATTCCTTCCTCATGGCGGGAAACATGAGTGCTTTGACTTCTGTATATTCAGATCTCGTTCGGTCGGTTGCGGCGTCGCAGCGTATCTGGGATATCTTGGATCGTACACCCAAGATTCGCTCCCACTCTCCCGAATCAAACCAGTACCAAGAAAGAACCAAAGTCATTGACCCTCTGGAATCCGTGGACTATCACGAGATCATGTCGCCCAAAGAAGAGGACGCATTTGACGGTAGTGTAGGGTCTATTGCTTCTTCCAGGCCGGAAGTGTCTAGTAGGCTTCCGGTAGTTTCAGCCCCAATGATCGAGTTCAACCGTGTGAGCTTCAACTATCCCGCACGACCCGACGTTCCAGTCCTTGAAAACCTTTCTTTGACTGTTAAACCTGGTGAAATTGTTGCTCTGGTTGGAGGTAGCGGGAGCGGAAAGTCCACCCTTGCTCATTTGTTGACGCGAATGTACGATCCAAATAATCCCCGTACTATTTGTTTGGATGGAGTACCCTTGGCAGAATGGGACCTTCACAAGCTTCGACATATGGTTGCTGTGGTGTCACAGGATCCTGTTCTTTTTCGTGGAACTATCCGTGACAATATCCGTTATGGCGAATGGGATCACGTCACAGAGGACGATATTCAACGTGTTGCACGGCAGGCCAATGTTCTCGATTTTGTTCAATACTTTCCAGATGGGCTGGACACAATGGTCGGTCCCAGGGGCATGCAATTGAGTGGGGGTCAAAGACAACGAATTGCGCTAGCGCGAGCCTTGGCCAAGAATGCTCCCATCCTGATTTTGGATGAGGCCACATCAGCACTGGATGCACAAAGCGAGCATCTGGTGCAAAAGGCTTTGGAGAAACTCTTTGAAGACAACAGTGGAAGGACTATTCTGTCTGTGGCGCATCGCTTGAGTACCATCCGACATGCCTCGCGCATAGCAGTGGTTCAGGAAGGTGGGATTGTTCAAACAGGGGATTTCGAGTCTCTCCGGTCTTCGGATGGCCCTTTCCGAGAACTCATGAAGACACAGTTAGTGGGTGATGCCCATCACTAGTCTGGCTCGCAAGACGACCATACAGAGTCTACTAGTCAACAAATCCTACCCGTGGCAATACTACTGTGTAGTTCGAGCGGTTGACTTTGCACCAAGTGTAGGGAGACTACAGCAGTCGAACATTGAAGTGTTTCGAACATAGCTCAACCTGAGGTGTCGCTCTAGGGTTGTTCATTGTCCCACAAAAATGCTTGGTATTAAAAATTACATTACTTTATATCCCGTGACGAGAAAGTGATAGTACAATAGTTTTCATAGAAACAAAAGAAAGATTGAGTTTCATCTTCGTCGATGCAAGGGATGACGCTGCCCTGCTGGAGCCCCCTTAGTAAGAATCGAGTCCACATCAATATTGATATCGGTCTCGCCACCTTGCTCTTTGATTTCCTGTCGATAGTTCTCGGCGGCAGAGACACCAGCTTCTCGCATCGCTCTTTCGTCGTCTTCCTCAGCATTGGAATACAATTTACAATTCCCACAGTTCTGGTGGTCACAATGAGGTCTCTGGCAGAAATGGGAATAAGGATTTTGTGCTGAGAGTCGAGCTCTGCAAATGTAACATATTTTAGTGCCACAGCGACAAGTCATCTTGTTGCACCCATCCGATTTCACAAACGAAGCCTTGCATTGGGGACAACGCCTAATCTTTGCCTCTGAAATCGCTTCCTCCACCTTCAATCGACCGTCATCTTCCCTCTTTTGTTTGGCAACTTCTTCGCACCGCAATGGAACATGGGCTGCCTTGCCACACTTCCTACAAGACTCATAACGACAGTCATCCATGGGACATTGGAATACAACCAAATTCTCCGGCAGATCCGCTTGAAAACCGCACTTGGGACAAGTGCTGGTAAATGGTTTCATTGTTAGAACTGTTTGATTTTAAGCAATAAAGGTAGCAACATCCGTAAAACGTACCATATCTCATCTTGGATACCAGCAGCTTCCAAATTAGCTCGGAACTGAAGCTCATTGTACTTTTCTAACACTTTGAGGGACAATGCCTTCTCCAAATGCGCCTCTTGAAACCCAGACTGACAACCACTAGAGTCGCAACACAACAGTTCACAGGAAGGCCTTCCAGTTTCCTTAACCACCCCAAGAGATCCATTGCTGAAGACGGCAGTGTTTGCGTAGTTTTCAATACACTCCATGCAAAACAAGTGTCCTTCATTGCGACAAGCAACCATTTCATCAAATGGAACACGATCAAAACAACAGGAACATTCTACCCCAGTTCCTGTTTGTTCCACCCGCTTGCGGGCAAATTGACGTCGCTTCTTCTCTTCCATGGAATCCATCCATTCCTCTAGCTTTTTCCGACAATACAGGACTTCTTCCAACAAAATTTCATCGGTAATGGTTGGGACGGGGTGACGCCTAGGTGTTTTGAGGCATTTGGACTCGCCAACGGCAACGCGTTGCATCGAAGTTAACCGCTTGGATGCCCAAGTCTTTTTGAAGATTTCATAGCTAGCAAGCACGTAATCATCGGAGGGTGTCGCCTTGCCGGCTGATGGGTCTGATCCTTGCTTGAGCGCATCCAAAAGGAATTTGTGAACAATTGAAAAGTGAAACTTGTGTGTCACCAATAGTGATCGAGCTCCAGCTACCGACAAAAAGTAAAATTCGTGGAGCAGTTGACTCCTTGCCTCATTTATGTATAGAGGCGATGGCTGAAAGGAAGTAGTGGAGTGATAGTCATATTTTGGTTGGACCTTTGGCCGCTTGACAAGATAACCGGAGGGCGTTTCTTGTTCTGTAGCGGGTCTTTTGCTCTTGGGATAATCTGACCTCTCCGCCAGGATTCCGAGAACCATGTCCACATTGTTGTTGCAATCCCGTAGAACCTTCTGCGCATGTTCCGAGTCAACGTCAGGGAAAACCTCAAAAATGCGAAGAATAGGGGACGGCTTAGGATTCGCTTTGGGAGTTGCTACAGCAGTTGTTTCGGGAGGGTTGATGGGAGACTGGACCGTAGCTGCTGGAACCCGTGGCGGGTGTGGAAAGCTTGCCGCCACTGGAATATTCTCAGGTTCTGATTCAGCTTCCGTCAAATCCAACGTGGCTGAAGGGAACCGTCTACGTGCAGCAGGCTTGCGGTCCACTAGATCTATGACAGCCTGTGTTGGTTGCTGGTTGGGTACTCGTAGCCTTGTCGGGGCAAGGGGAGCGGATGCCGGAACTTCCACCAAGTCAATGACGCCTGGTGCCTTGGACCCCGACACTCGGACATCGTCTTCATCCCCAGATAAACACAAATCCACCACATCAGTCATGTTGCAGCATTCAGTCAATGAGGGTTTCTCCCGTGTCGGAGAGGTCTCGCAAACGTCGATCGGATTGGTGATTTGGCAGCAATTCCTGCTTGGAAGGGGAGAAACGGCCATAATGATGGGACGAAGTGATACGTGGTTCACGGGGTCGGTTTGCATCCACTTTGCACGCGCTTGAAAAGCGTTTGAAACTGTTAGCGAGTGGAGGACAGACTATCACAAAATCAGAGAGTGCCACAAATCGACCCACCAAAGTTCCAACGGGAGATGCTGTAGGTGTTCATCACATTTAGAAATCTCGGCGCTTCAAAGGGGAAGGGCACTGCAGTGATGGGGCATCTCTATTGCAACTACTATTAGGATGTGTCACCGTGTCATCGCCTTTGCTACTCCCGCTTCGGTAGGACACCCTCATCATGAGCGGATACGTCATTAACTTGGAGCGTCTGGCACTCGATGGGCTTTCCTCTATTGATCTATCTTCAATCTTGCTGAAGCAGGGAACAAAGAAATCATATTGGAAGTACATCACAAATTCACTTTTCTACACTTCTGTTACGATCATTACAAGAACAATTGAGCTCAGCTCAGGAAACGCCCTGAACTTGGGTTTTACGGATGTGACAGTGTGGTGGGTCTAGCTTCAACCAGCAATCGAAGCTTCGCCATGCTAGTTGTAGCTTGTTCCATGTGCGCCGTGACGGACGGAAGGACGCACGTACTGAGACACGAATCAAAAGCTCCACACGACAGGATACTGAAGTAAGAGGGTGCTTCAGTTTCCTTGGAAAGGCTGACAGTATCAACGATGCGAATGGATCCTTCTCTCTCCTTACTGACTCGAATCGTATGGGAAGCTCGAACTCCTCCAGCGAAGGGGCCAACGGTGAGGCCAATTTGCCCACGTTGCTTTTCGACAAACATGGTCACGGTCCCAAGCTCCGAAAGTCCAAGCATATCGAAGAATGAACGTCCCATTTGGTTGAGTAGCTCCAAGTTTCCCTCTGGAGAATGCAGAGTTGGGGTAGAAGCAACGATCCATTCGCCATCGTATTCGCGTCGGGTTTCTCCTGCTGCGACTGCCTCGCCTTCAGGGTGATCACTCCGGCCTGTAAGCACCATTCCCTGAACTGATTCACACCAGACGCTTAATTTGTCGGGGTCACCAACAACATTGGTGACTTCTTGAATAGACAAGTTGGAGGGAATTATTGTTGAAACTTCGAATGATTCCGGATCCACCAGCATGGCTCGGACGTTTGTTTTGGCCCTTGTCAAGGATTGGTCATAGCGCGGCGACACACTCCAAGCACTTCGCTGCTGAGGGTCTCTTCCCCAGACATCAAAGTGCAGTGGTCTCGAATCATTCGTTCTCCTCGCACCGCTAGGGTCCTCGATGGTGGTCGGCGAAGAAATCAGCGCTTCGGCTGGAGCAAACGACACTGACAATGTAGACGCGGTATTTCCATGGATCGAGTGTTGTTTTGTAGTTGTAGGCATAGAATCTGCTTCGGCTTCTCGCAAGAGTTGCGAAAATCCCATCGACTCTTGCGGACGGGGTTGATTGGGGATTTTTGGTGGGACGGCGCACGATCTATTGAAGCCAGAGAAACCACTTTCAATGGTAAACATAGAATCCGCGCCACCTATGGAAGGAATTGTCGGAAGAGAGGAGAACACCAAGAAAGGGGAAGTAGAGTTATGGTGTGATGTCTCAGGCCCGTGGTCAAGCCCATCCGAGTCGTACCTCGCAGAACTTGACTCAGTCAGGCTAGACTCTGCGAGGGCTGGCGGTGATGACGAATGGGAGTGAATGGGGGATTCACATACCTGCTTCTTCAGCGATTCAGTGTTGGGGAATACCATTACATCTCGGGGCGATGGATTGTTGGAAGTAGTGGAAAACCCGAGTTGCGGAGAGAGGAGCAGTTCATTCTGTGGCATGTTCGCTTCTGAGAAAGCGAAAGGAAGCGACTCCTCTAGAGGAAGTGATTGATCCATTTTTTCAACGCTAAATGGGGTATCATGTAAGAATATTGAATACTTTGTGTTCCACAACGTTTGGTAGTGTTACCGTATAGTTGTCAAGAGTTGTGGGATTGGTGGCCTCCGGTGGTCGAGGGACAAAGTAGTGGGAGGCCGAAGGTGTCAAACGTGTGATTTCTGCGGTTCGAAGAAGTGATCTGCCTGTACTTGCGGGTCTCATCCCCCCACCATACACGTATCAACATGAGAATTCCTGGTTGGTCATTCGCCTCCCTTCTGGGCTCTGGACATTCGGATCTGGATACTACGGATACGGTCTATCCATCGAACGTCGAACGTCGAGCTTCGAGAACAAATTCGGCAGGGGAGGACAAAATTCGCCACTACATTATTGACTCAAAGGACCCAGACATGGATGCACGACCATTGTCAAAAAGTGGGAACGAGCAACCGAAACCATGAAACGTACTATATCCGGCAAGAACACATTGGTCGCTGTCTTTGAGATACTGGAACTCGCCGAAGATGCAGAAAAATACACACATTTGCATTTGGATTCATTCACATTGTCAGTAGATATGGTTTCGGCCCTATCGACTCTGTTGGAACAGAAGCGATGGGAATTCGTCACGTTCAACGGAATGAAATCTTCTGAATCGGCTTCTGTGTTGGGTCCTGTTCTTAGCAATCAGGTGAATGAGTTAATGTTTCTTTCTTGCTCAGGTGATGACATTTTCCAAGTTTTGGGAGAGCTTCGTTTCTTACTTTCCGTGGTTTCTTTGGTCATTTGTTGCAACGGTCAACAAGGTTTGACGGAGTCACATTGCCGTCAACTCACAACTCTTCTTGTGAATAGTCCCAACCTTCGAAGTCTCAACCTTTATGGTACAATGATTGAGAGTCCATCTGAGTTGGCTCCTGGAATATCCCAGGCCCGCAACCTTGAAGTTCTCGATTTATCAAGCACTACTACACTTGGTGTTCACCCACATGAAACATGGAGTCATCATCAACAACAACTGAACAGTGACAGTGACAGTGACAGTGACCACGTCGACAATTTACCCAATAAACCTCTTATTCAAGGAGTTTTCCATTTGCTTGAACCATCCGAAACACCAAGTAGATTGAAGACCCTCAACATTGCTCAGATGGGTATTACGAATTTCCAAGCCGCTGCCCTGTTTCAACTTTTGGAAACTCGCTCGAACCCTGCGCACTTTCCAGACCTCGAGACTTTGAACTTAAGCTACAACCATTTAGGAGATGTTGGAATAATGGCCTTGGCATCGTCACTCCCCAGAATGACGAAATTGAGGAAGCTCACTTTGGGGCAAGGTGATTGGGACCTACAAATTTGTGGACATCATTTGCTGGATGGTTTATCCCGAAACTATTCGCTCGAGTACTTCAATTGGAGGGTTGCGGAGTCAAGAATGGAGCTTGGACCAGTTGATGCAAGGCTAGAGAGTTACATGTTCGATCACTACCCATATCTCAACAGGGGAGGGAGGCGATTTCTGCTGACAGAACAAGGTTTGGATGTGTCACTCTGGAGCTGGATACTATACCGAGCTGGAACTATCGACCACTTGGTCCCCACTGAGCTATGGAGGATGCGTTCGACAATATTGCAGAAAGCTCATCTCAACACTATCTACTACCTCCTTCAAAATTCCCCTGTATTGCTTCACGAACGCCACAGTGGAGAAAAGAACTAGATTCTGAGACTACCCTTGGGGTTGGTGAAGTACTACACATTTTCACTCACGGCTGACAATCATTTGAAATCTTAGGTGTCATCGTTCAAGGGCTGATGAAACACGATGGCAATGGTGCATCGTTCATTCAGTTGCCTGAGTAGCCGGAGGGGCATCGGACCTTCCTGTGATTCTTCTTTTGATAAGTTGCTAGCACGGTTTGGCCATGTCCAGGGACCCTTGTGCCAATGCATGTCCCTATCCTGCTCGACACCAGCATATTATAGCGTCCTTAAAATACGAAAGCTAGAGAACTGATAAGTTGTTATTACGGATTCTAAAAAGAGTATTATATGCACCCAACACTACAATTCAGGGGCATCCAGAAGTTCAGGGAATGTCGACTGTAGACGCTCACAATCACCCTGAGAGCGAAGAAGACTTCGAGGTGGTTGACCATGAATCACAGAAGCCATGAGGAGAACCGACTTCTCTAGCTTCTCAATCGGATTCACATTGTCCTCGATAATTGTATGCATGACGTCCTTTTCGAAGCAATGCGTCATCGACACAAGCACATGCAATTCGCTACAAGGAATGGAAAGTGAGCCACTTCGACTGAGGGCGTCCAACAAGTCAAAGGTCTTGTTCTTTTCTGAGTTAACATCGGGGGGGAGTAGGGCTTTTGTTTCCGGTTGAACGAGAAGATTCTCCTGGTGCTTTCGCTCCCAGATTTCACCAGTTTTGATGACAGTGGTTCTCAATGCACTATCGGAGCTGTGTCTCTCAATGGTCGAATCTAGCAGTTTTGGAATTTGGGTAACGTCGACTGATCCTCCAACTGTTGCACTAGGAGATGTCTCCATGTTTTGCCTGGCTTCGTTGAGGTTTGGTCCAGGTGGAGCTTCAGGTGGCCCAGCCTCATCGAAGCAGGCCTCCTCGATGACCTCTCCAGGTGGTACTGATCTTGCACGCATTGCGTCAAATCCGTCATTTGCATCATCGGTTTGCAGGGTGGTCAGCCCTGCAGCTACCATGGGCATGGCCATCATCTGCGGGGGAGCTGGCAGGGCTCCTCGGGGTCTGCTGGACATTGCTTTTAGCATCCTATGAGGCTTCTTGGGAAGTTCTCCTTCATAACACGCCACCGAGTCTTCGCTTCTACCTGAAATTGTGTTTTGCTCCCACGCCATGTCTGCCTCAAGAGTCTTGGCTTCCAACTGTTTTGTTTTCAAATCAACAATCACGTCAAGAACTGCCTTGACATGGTCTTTTACTACTTTCACTTTGTCCTTATCTGCCACTGCTTCATCCATATCATCAAACGAAAGCAAGTCAGATGGAACTTGGTAGTCAATGAACAATGACATCAAATCCTGGGTCAACTTCATCTCCTTGGTCAAGCCGTTTTGGGGAAGTCCCAACAACGTCTCCAGTTGCGGCTTGATTTGAATAACACACAGGCCCAACACCGATGTGCTCAGCTGCATGGAGCGGAACGCCTTGGCGAACCTCTGTTGCTCTGGCGACAGCGACTGGATTGCATCCTTGAACTCCTTCGAGGTTGGTAATTCTTCAAACAGAAGAGGAATGAATACTTCGTCCTTGTTTTGAACGATGATTGCATCCTTGGGATCGAGACGGTTCGGGCCAGCCATCACACCCACTACTAGCATGAAGGAAGAAAACTGTCTTGCACGGGCAATCAGTTTGTGTTCCTTGCGCCCGGGACCAAAACGATGTTGGATGTAGCCGTGGACGTAGGTCTTGCCTGTGAGCTCCACCGTTGTGGCATCGTTGAGTGCCATTTGGACCGGCTGACCACCCGCCACTTCGCGAGCAAACGTTTCTACTGGGGACCATTTCTCTTTGGAGTCCATGGCTTCAATACTGACAATACCATCAGGATAAAAGCCTGGTCGTCGAATGGATTGACAAAATGATCTTGGTGCCGGGTCCAAGAACTTGCCATAGTAGTACCTAACGAACTCGTCGATATCTTCGGACTGAACTCTCTTCCCAATGGCTGCAACGAGCTGCGATTCCAGCAAACTTTCAATGTAGTTCATGCAATCTCTGTACCCCGCTTCAAGTCGTGCCACATGGTCACAAAGAACGACGAATGTGGCTTCGACAGAGGACACGAGCTTGTTCAGAGGGCGTGCAGGAAACGAACGTTGGAGCGACTCGAGTTTTTCTCTGATGGAGCGCATTTGCTCGTTGAGAAACTTATGCAAATCACCAGAGGAGAGAACTCGTGTCTGATCATTGGGTCTCGTTCCATCTGAAGGAGAGGTCAACGACCACCCGGGAACTGGTGGAGCGTTATCAGTGTCGGCAGCGACTTCCTGGTTTGGGACGATTTCTGCGAGGAATGGGTAAAAGGGGACAAAGATGGTATCCGACGACAAACCATCCAAGCGAGATGCATCTGGTTGTTTAGGCCCAGTTGGATTGTGTTTGTCGACAATGTCCTTTTGGACACGCCTCTGCAAATATGCACCAACTTTCTTGGCCCACGTGGAAAGACTTTTCATGAAGTCTATTGCATCGATGACATCTTGGTTTCGACGGGGCGTTTTTGTATCTTTATTATCAACATCAATGCGGAACTTGGAAGTTTTGGACTCAACATCAAGTTGCTGGAGTAACCACGTCAATGAAACTTCGATGGGGTTCGCATCACGATGTTGAGGCAATGGGCTTTTCTTGTTTGACTGAATGACAAGGGTCGTAGAACTGGTCCGACTGTCCAATACCTTCTTGGATGCGATATCTGTGCCTGTATACAAGGACACTTCCCAGGAAACGTCGACCTTCCAGTGGTACTCGGTCACATGTTGCACGACTTGAGTGATGGTAGATTTGGAGCCACTACCAAACAAAGATGATCTTGACTCCACCTCGGTATTGGTCTGGACCGACTTGGACCCAGGTACCTTGACGACCTGCTCTTTGAGGAATGAGCAGGAATCAGATGCCTGGAAACGAAGAGTGAGTGGCTTGGTATGGTCGCATGTCTGGAGAGTCTCAAGAGTCAGTCCAAACTGTTGCAAAACCTGGAGTTGTGCGATGAGCGCGGTGTTGGTGATAGTGTTGGCCAATGAATACTTGTCTTCATAAAAATGATCAACATCACCAGCTAGACGTGGGTTTCGGTTGACATCAAGGATTCTTTGAACGGTTTTGAGTGCCTCGGAAACTGGGACAGGAGAGGAGATCAGGCGCAAGCAAAATGAGATTGATGATGAGCAGGCCAATTCATCTGCGATTTCTATTCATTCGATATTCAGTTCGATTCCTACCTTTCCTTTCAAAGAGTGCTTGATTGTAGTCTCCTTGACGCATCATTTCGGGGTCTTTTGGTGTTGATACTACTGTTAGAACGAATCTCAAGAGACGACAATGGATTTGTGCGATTTCTAAATGGGATTCGACAGGCAAAGAGGAATGCGGAAGCCAAAGATCCTGATCTGCGAAGAGACCCGCTCCGCCACGACTAAATCTGGTGCCGAAAAACAATCCAAGAAGTCGCCCGTTCACCTACCATGACAATGTACAACTTACAGAGTTGTATCACCTTCATAATGCTTGACCTAGTCCTCAAGAGTTGGATACCGACGATTGTTGCTACTATTAGGATGTGGTAGTATGTATATCTATGGTGGCGACTACACCTTACTTTTCTCCTTCCCTAGTGTTGATTTGATCATCTGAGAGCGCAATGCATGGACAGGACTCTGGAGATTCAAATTTACAACTAGAGTGGGTCTATCCTGTCACAAGGAGCTGATACAACGGAGGCTATGCTAACAACTGGATATTTCAGGATTGCTCGAGTGGACAAGACTTGTTCAAGAGAACTACATCAAGGACAACCACACAAACACGAATGTAAACGTTTGGAAAAACGAAACAAAGCATATTTACTAATGTTGGGGTTTTTCTAGCACGAGAACAGAGTGCAGCGATTGCAGGTCATGCGTTGGTGGAAAGATCACCCTTCAGCACTATCTGGCAAAGAATCGAACCCAGTTGACAAATCCGGATAGATACGAAAACAAATAATGACAACTGATACGAATACCTAGTTGGCAGCATTGGCCTGAAGCATGGCATTTCGGATATCGTCTCCCGAGGAACGTGACGTAGGGACGAATGTAGTTTTGCAATGGTTGGCAGCGCCGCTGAAAAGAGCAAAATTATGGAACGTGAGATATGATAGCAAAGAATCAATTGATACTGTCACTCCAAATGGAATATACACTTACACATCACGAATCATGTCGAAGTACTGCGAGAGCAACAAAAGATCCATGACTTCCTTGGTGCTTGTTCCTTCAATGTTATCGGAAAAGTCCACAATTGACGTTCGCAATCCATCCACAATGGCCTTGCGCTGCTTGGCAACTCCAACTCCACTCAAGTACTTGGATTCAGCCTCAGCCTCGGCGGATTTGACTTGAAGAATCTTGTCTCCTTCGGCACGTTCGGCAATGGCGAACTTGAGACGCTTGCTGCTGTTGATCTCGTTCATAGCATTCTTGACACGTTGGTCAGGGTCCAAGTCTGTAATCAAGGTTTGCAGAATCTGGTATCCATAATTCTACAAGTTGAAAAAACCAGAGAAAGCACCAAGCAAACAAACGAGGGTCAGTGGAACTTTGCAAGGTCGATGTGATGGAGGGTTCGCGCCATATTGAAACCTACCGTCATGGTCTCTGCCAACGCATTCTTGACCTCCAAGGCGAGGTTTTCCTTAGCCTCAAAGACGGAATCCAGTTCCAGGGTAGGTAGTTGAGCTCGGATAACATCATACACATGGGCACTGCAATACAAAGGAGGGGTGAGTGGACACCGGAGACCAATCACCAACACTTTCAGAACGAGGACTGGACTGACGTGATTTGTTGTGCAGGGTTGGTCAAAGCATAATACGCTTGAAAGACATTATCGCGTAGGACCTGGTATTGCACACTAACAACAGCTGTCAAGAAGACGTTGTCCAAGGTCTTGGTTTCCACACGGACATCGAGTTGTTGTACCCGGAGACTGACCCGGCCCACGAGCTGTTCCATGGGACAGATGGCAAAGTTGAGTCCGGGAGGAACTTGACGAGAGAACTTGCCCCAAGTCTCAACTACTCCGATCTCGGCGGTAGAGATGGTAAACAAGCATGGAAAGCACATTGTCGATTCGGATCCAAACACTTGCTGCTAGAAGAAGGGATATGGCCCGCGGCAAGATCGTTTGCTAATCGCTAGCTGCTGGCAACACAACACGACTCCGGTGGATGAGAACCTACCATTAATCATATGTAAGTATTTATTCATATGAACATACTATTCGGCCTTATAGTCGTGGGATTGCAGAATTGGACGACTCTCAACCAACACGGTGAAGATGAAAATCAACCCTTTTCGGGGTACGGTGGAGTGTTGTGTGGGCCGAAAAGGACCCACCAGCAAAACTAGGTCAGTCGTTATCCTTTAACCTTTTTCGGGACGGATTCGTGTAAGTCAGGAAGTGGAAGTGCAGATACATGTTGGACGAAAGAAACATTGGGCATGTGAAAGGGTATGTATCAAAAAAAGCAAGACAAAAAAGCTATCAACCAATCGTAGAACTCTTAAAACTTGATAGTAGATGTTGGTGGTTACAACCAGAGACAGAACAGGAGCAAGCCGTGCTACTACAAACTGAAACTTGGGGTGGCCGATTGTCAAAGAGGCTTCGTGAACAATATTGAATAGGACCAACTCTGGTACTGTACATTTGCAGCAACATATCTGCGAAGCTTCGCCTATTCGTGAAGGGCAACCGTGCGAGGGAACCTCCATACATTCCATCAACATGGCACAGTGATCATGAGCAGGGTCCCTTCATAGCTGAAGCAAAGGAATGTCATCTAGCTCACGCCGTGAACAAATGTATTCACCCAACAGAATCATCATGATGGTCCCAGAAATATGTACAATCCACCAATCCCAAGTGTGCGGAAAACCTCCGTAGAGAGTGCTGAAAATGAAATGAATCAGGAACAACGTCACACTAAAATCCAAACACTTCTTGGACTTTTCCACAATGATAGCTAGAAGCACAGAGCCCATTGCTTCTGCCATGAGAATAGCCATAGAGTCCACCCAGCCCAGAGCTGACCAAATACCAACATACTTGTCCGAGAAGATCCGATCCAGGGAAACGCTGGTCCCAAAGAACACATGGTTGATCTGAAACAGGACTCCCAGGAACAAGTAATGAAAGCATTGCAATGCCAGTATCTGGGAAAAAATCAACTGGGGATTGAACGTGTTGTTATCCCCTTTTCGGTTTGAAGGAGTGCGGCGTGCGACAGCCATCTCTGGTTGCTTCCTTGTAACAACACGACGATGACAATGTCCGTGGTCGTGGTCGTTGCTGTCGGCACGGGACGACACCTACTCGTGCTTGATTGTGAGAGACGAATGGAGTCGTTCGTTGTTGCGGTGCCGGGCGCTGACAGGCAATGACTTCCACGCGTAATGAGCCTGAACGTTGAACGTATAGCATCACAGAAGGTGGCGGACCTGTTAAGGGGATCTTCATGAACCGAATTGACGGCCGAAACCCCTAATAATAGAAGGGGGATTGGCACGGTGGCGGACAATATAAACGAAGTTGAACGTTTCCTTTGCAGCATATATGCCACTGAAAGCCAATACATAACCCTGTTGCAACAGCACTCACTTTCGAATAGAGGAATTGCACGGCGAGCGTGAGCAGTGGGGGCTCAAACTCGAACTTGAGAAAATTCGTTATATATCGCTGAATAAGGACTTGTCGAAACGAACACTTGCCATATACCTCCTACGACTGTTAGACTCACACGAGCAAAAACGGTACTGTTGGCGGCCCCACAAGAACCTTCGTGGCGACCGGAACGAAGGCGGTCGGCGGAAGGCGACGAGAAGGAGAAACGGGCGACCCCGGGATCGACACCATTTCACAACTACCGGTTTCCAGTGCCAATAAAACAACAACCATGATGGCGTATTCTGAGCTATCAGAGGTCGATTTCGCCCCCTTGCAAAGCTCCCTTTCCTCTGACAGAGCGACCCGTCTCGAGCCTTCTCTGGATCTGGATGATCTTTGTGATATCAGCGGAGAATGGGCCAACGACATGACCAGCTTCCAACTGTCCTGTTGGGAAGACACTCCTTCCAATGCTAGATCCAAAATGTTTGAAGTGGCAGATCAAGTGGTCGCCGAGGGGTTCTCCCAACGGAAGAGCACCGACAAGAGAAACGAAACCCCTGACGATGACGATGAAACGTCCGCGACAGCCTTTCAAACGGTGCCCCTGCACGAAATTCGGCCCACGTCCTGCGCTGTCACGGAACCTTCGCAAGTGCAATTTTCAGAAGAAGTTCATGTTTACACAATCCCAAAAGTACCCATTGAAGATTATGCAGAGCTATATTACGGGGCCAACGAACTACAACACATGGCTGACGAAGTCAAACAGTCCAAAACGACCATAATTCGGTGAACCAATATGGTGCCGAGACGTTGGGGGGGGGGAACGGCGCGCCATTATTTTCACTGTGGTTTGTACAAATCATCGAGTGCTCCTACTGGGGTTGTTGGCTTGACCAACTTGGGAGTACACTCTACCAGATGAAATGGGGGAGTCACGCTGTGAAGCTATCGTGTCACAAATGCTCACGATTGGAACACTCGCACACGCAACACGATCCTGTACCTCCTCCTCTTGGAGGTCTAAGATCCAAGCACAAACTTGATAGAATATCAACATTCAGCTATCCATATTAGATTCATCATTCACAGATTCTTTTCGGCGTTTGGAGGGTGAGCCCTCCGTCTCCAACTTTCTCTTATTGAAATCCTCCTTCGTTTCTAAGGCTGGCTCGGAGGGGGGCATGGGCTTCTCCGAATCATCTTCCTCGAATTCTGCTTCGCCTTCGTCATCCGAGTCATTGTCAATGCCTTGTCTGGACTCAGGTTTGGGCAGTGGGGATCCAGCCATCGAAGCAGGCTCGACGGTGATGTCATCCGACCCCGCCTCATCATTCGATCTATCTTTGTCCTCGGGTTGCTTGGCACTGTCAGAATCCACGGGAGAGGAAAGAGTTTCTTCGTCCAGCTCAAATTCTGCTTCACCCTCATCATCGTCTGAATCGACAATGGCCTTGCGACGTGAGTCTACCTTGGTGGCTTTGGTCTCATCGTTCATAGAATCCGCCTCCAGCGTTTCGCTGACACCAGACTCTTTGGTGGTGTCCTTGTCGTCTGTGGAACGTTCACTATCAGAGACACTGTTGGTAGAGATTTGTGTCTCTGACATGCCTTCGAGATCAACGGGAGCCTCGTCTTCATCGTCGTCCTTGGATTTCTCGTGATCCTTCGATTCACCGCCAGGCGCTGATTCCATGGGAGGACTCTCATCTCCCAACTCCAACTCGGCTTCTTCTTCATCATCCATTCCGTTTCCAAGGTTGTCGTCATCCGATTGGTTTTCCATGTAGCCTCGCTGTTCCTCGAGTAGTCTGTCACGCTCCGCCAACATTCGTAATTCCTCTCCCACATACTGATTCGTAATGAGATCGCAATGACGATGGGGTAATGTGTGAGTGAACAGGCACTCCACCAACATCATTGGATTCGCTTTCATCGCTTCCCAGAATTGGTATATCAGGTTGGTTGCAAACGAAACCAATGGCTTGAAGGAATCGTCGTGGCGAAGGGTTGCGTCATTCAGCACTGCCTCGAGGACAGTGAGCAACCGGAAGTTATACAACACGGGCCCGAGGGTCACTCGACGCCTGGCCAAAGGATCCCGCTGATCGTCTCGGTCGCCACCATCTTCCGCAGCGAAAATCTCGGTGTTCTGAAGTCGTAGGAACATGGACATGATACGATGATTTACGCTTGTCGCATTGATCTTGTAGTGACCAAGCAAATGCGTGTATAGGAGCACCAACTTGTTGGAGAAGATCTTACGAGAGAAGTATTGAGCCACATCGAACTGGGACGCAGTGCTTTTCATTCGGTCTACCTTGTCTTCTTTGGAAACTCCATCCAATTGCTTCAATTGACGTTGATTGGATTCCAAGAGCTTCAATGAAATGTGGCAGAGCTCCACGAGATCACAAGCATACTCCCGGGTAGTCAAGCCTGGCGACCAACGGCTGAGAAGCACAGGGAGTCGATCCAATGGTTCACTTCCGTAAAAGAGTCGGTCTAGAAGACCCTTGGACATGAGATTCTCGGTACTATCCTTGGAAGTGTGCATGACATAGAGCAAATGAATCATTTCAGTATACAGGGCGACAGCCTGGGCCAAGCGTGTGTATTGCTTGCGTTCATGAAAGGTGTCCATGGAAGTAAGGACTAGGTTGAAGGAGAAGACATCCATAGTGAACACGAGGTGACCAATGCTTTCATTGGTTTTGGATAGTCGCCACCATTGCGAAAAGAACCATGCAATTCTGAAGAAAACCACCTTGTCTCCACTTTCCAGCCGGGACGAATCTCTTCTAAACTCGTTCTTGAGCGACTTCATGACGGGGCCATAACAGGATTTCATGAATCGTTGACAAAATGAATTCAGACTCAAACTGGCACGCTCACTGGCGGGGCTGGTATCCACGGCCGTCTTTCGAGAGTAAGCCAGCAAAGACCTCCCTGATCCAATGAATGGCTCCGACTCGCGCGTCTTTCTTGTTGGTTGTGCCGTGTGATTGAGTGTTTTCTTAGATGTACCAGCTCCCACAATGACAGTATCACCACTCCTTTTCTGGGTCATCCATGTACCCCCGAAGTGACCATGACGAGTACCGAGGGTTTTGAGACGGCGATCCTTTTCTTCCTTCAGTTTGGCCAACAGTCCAGAGCTTTGTCGTGGGGCTTTGACTCCACTGGGCGCAGCAGCGTTGACCACGGCGACAGGGTCTTGGTGTTTGAGCATGTGATTCAAAAGTTCCATAATCAATAGATTGTAGGGAGCGTTTTCACGAGCCTCCATTTCACTGGCAAGCACCAAGAAGATTTTGAACACAAGCTCTTTGTCCAAAAGAGAAATCAATTCTTGATGAAGCTGTGTGCTCTTAGCGGCAGATTCTTGGGAGGCTACATAAAGCGATTGAGTACAACGGTACGACACGATCTGGCCTCACACACGATTGTACTTACTCTTGAGGAGAGGCTCAGCTGCAAGAATGTTTCGGAACAAATGAAGCACCAACTCGATGGTAAGGTGGTCGGCGTCCGTTCTGGCTGTTCCACTTCGGGAGAGAGGTTCGGCCAACAAGGAAACAAAGATGGAAAGAAGTCCGGTGCCTTTCCCTTTGGAATGGTGCGACGAATGATGAATAATGATACGCTTGTATTCCATGAGGAGACGCGACTGTTCCAAGGCATTCTCCCTGAGCTTGATTTGTTGCTGAACGACGTCCTGGTTTTTGGTGGTATTGATGGTCATTCTTCCAGCTCGCTTGGATTGCTCAGCAAGTGGTTTGGTCAAAATCACCAAAATCTTTACCACTGTAAGTACAATGGGCACATCATAGCGACAGGTCATGACTAGTGGAAGCAACTTTTGCTCCACCACTTTCCACTTGCCAATCAAGAGCGAAATGGGGCGAAAGTTATCATCGTCGCGACGAAGAGCACGCTGCAAATCTTGCAACCAATTCAAACAATCGGTGACAGGAACAATCTCGTTTCCTCTACCGGTTGTGGTTCCAATGACACCACAAACCAACAAAAGTTCATCCACAATATCTTTATCCACGGTCATTCGCCGGTCCAGGGACGTAGAAACTTTGGCTCCAGGAGTAACAAGGTTGACTCGCTTCGCGGCCGACTTGGGTGGAGTCCCACGGGCGCCCTTTGCCTCGTTTGGCTTTGCCGGCATTGTCTCGACGGCTGCGGACATGGTTGGCCTGGTGCTGCAATCACAAGAACTGGAAGGCGAGGTGGTTGCCAGTTCTACCAGATACGAGTATATTGTGCAGCTGTTCCTATGGGTTGGATAGGCAAAATATTTGGCGCGAATTCGGTGATTTGGGTATGATTCCAAGGTAAGTTTACATATGTAGTGCGCATATGAATAACCACGAAGGTACGATCATAGTCAGAAAGGCTGTCAATTCTACGCCAACGCCACCGCAAAAACACACAACAACAACGTTCCAGACACTACGAAGACTAGAAAGGGGGGCCAGCCAACAGCAGCCGTGGCTTTCAGCAACTCATCCAACAGCTCAAACAACGTTACAAAAGCCAAATCAAGACGCACGCTCTCACCGAGGAAAGGAAGTCGGCAACTAGCTTTGAACCTAGCAGAACAGTTTGAACCGAGCCGGTACCATGGCATCCACCCAGCCAGAAGAAGCTGCCAAACCCTCGGAGGAAATTATCGCAACCGACCCCAAGAATGCTCACGCTCCAAGCTTGGCGGGATCTGTGATCGAATGCCAAGATGAAGTAGGTGGAAGAACTCTCCTAATTCGAATTCAAAACATTGCATCTACGGCCAACCTGGGGGTGAGGTTGGACCTCAAGAAAATTGCACTCAAGTGTAGAAATACCGAGTTCAATCCTCGGCGATTCGGGGCGGTTATTATGAGACTGAGAGAACCCAGAGCTACAGCACTTATCTTTTCCAGTGGAAAGATTTGCGTTACCGGAGTCAAATCGACGCACAATGGTAGGTTGGGCTTTTTTTGTTGTATGATTTGTCATACTTGTTCCAACCCACTCGCTCACCCTGTTCACCACTCTGCGCTGCTATAGCAACCTTGGCATGTAAGAAGTTTCATTATATCATTGAGAAGTGTGGCTTCAAGCCCAAGGAATATATGGATTTCAAGGTACGTCCTTTCCAGGACCCTCGAATTTCGCCCTGGGAACTGTGTCACCCCTCACACCTTCGGGAATTTGCTTGCTTCACTAGGTTCAAAACATTGTTGGGACGGCCGATGTTGGGTTCCCCATTCGACTGGAAGGTCTAGTGTACGCACACTCGGCCTTTGCCAGTTACGAACCGGAGCTCTTCCCTGGTTGCATCTACCGTCTCGTGTCTCCCAGAGTTGTTCTCCTTATCTTCACATCGGGGAAATTGGTGATCACGGGTGCCAAGAAGGAGTCCGATCTCTCCATGGCGCTGTCCAAGGTTTACCCAGTGTTGCTCGAATTCAAGAAAACACATACCACGACAGCTGCGTTTGACAATGCTCTGCCATCTACAACAAAGGCATTGCCAGACAAGACTGTCTAGCTCTCCCAGCAACGTCTGTCTCAACTGCTATACTGTTCCCTCTTGCTCAAGACTGCTCGTTGACTTTCCTTGTCCAGCCCCACATGAATGGCTATTCCTTCCTTTGCATTTCACCAACGCTTTCGATCACCTAGGAGAACTCAGAACAAAAGCATAAAGAGTGTAAAAAGTCTGGCTTGTTTATACTAGTGCTGTAATTGTGCTGAACTTGTGGAGTAAAGATATCTGTAGACACCATTTATTTCACATCAAAACCTTCGTCCCGGAGACACACCTTGTGCAATTCGATGAACTTTTGGCATTCGGGATCTTCCTCTCCCTTGAAAACAACGCACTCATCGCGAGCCTTCTTGGTATCCGGGCTAAGAAGTGATTCAAACTTATGTTAGATAACAGAAAAAGGAATAGAAGATATCAAGCATAATAATATCACTCCAACGGACTCACCAGCAGCAGCAGATTGGCTTTCCAGTCTTGATGCCGACCTTGCGAGGGGCCGCTTTCTCCTGATACGAGCAAAAACACAAGGTGAGATACCGGAACGCATATGCGCTACGCATGAACATGCATCACGGTGATTTCTATCATACCTCGACAACGGGTGTTGATGCAGATTGTCCCATGATGGTAGTTCTAGATTGATTGGAATTACGGCTGCAAGGCTCGTGATGTGTCAGCAGTTGGTGGTCGTCCGTCAAGAGCCAGATTTGATCTTCGCGTCCAGAACCTCTACGAACAATTTAGTACCACATAGAACGTACGGCCCGTACTGGATCGTTCGGATTGGCTAATTTCGGTGCGAGAAGAAAGCGAACCAAGGTTCGGCCATGTTGGAGCTATAGTAGTACTTTGCCTTACGTATCATGATGCGCAACATCGCGTAATCCATAAGTTCATGCCAACCAAACTACCGGTAGGTAACTAAACGGTATTCTACCAGTATTCTACCCAAAGAATGGATGAACCAGTTTTGCTTCAGTGCGTCACAATGAACAACTAAGATATCACCTACAGCTCCTTCTTGTCTGGAGTCTTCTTGTTTCGCATGGACTCTTGGGAAAGATTGAGCAAGTTGCTGGGCATCATGGGCAAGATATTGGAAGCCACTGTGGCATCGGTACCTTGATCGATAGTCACATCCGATTCCGCAATAGGTTGATATGGCGTCTGTTGAATGCTTTGTGCAATAAACTCCCGAATAGCCATCCAGTATTCCATACCACCTTGTAGCCATGTTTCGTTGTGCGTTCCGTCCTTGATAACGTGAATTCTCCGGAGGGAGGAACGGGTGCTGGAATCGTGCAATTGCAGCATGTGACTGTGAGGAACCAACTGGTCCTTTGCACCTGCCAAATACAAAATAGGCATCTGCAAATTTGGTACAATTTGGATAGACTTCCAGCCAATACGAAGAACAAGCGCCTTGAAAGGAGCAAGCATAGGCATCAAATGGTCCACCATTTCGGAAATGCTAGTGAAAGTGTTCTCAACAATAACTCCAGCAAGTGGCAATTGTTGTGCTTGGGAATACTGTGCAAGATGCATAGAGACGGCACCTCCTAGACTTCTTCCAAACACGAAAATCTTGGAAGGATCAACCTTTGGGTGCTTGGCGAGGAATTGAAGAGCGGCTTCGGCATCGAGTCTGAGACCCGCTTCCGTGGGACTGACAGAATCACTATCACCGTACCCTCGATACTCTACCATTAAAACGTTGACACCGAGATGCTGAAGCATTTGAGCCGCATTTGGCAATCTCAGACCTGCTCGCGGGAGTGAAAACAGGGTGAGACAGGACAGCAACATTTTATGATATGATGGAAACAGTGACACAACAGGTCGTACCGATATTTCCAGCATTTCCATGAAAAAACATCAATGTGGGTAGTTTATTGGATGTGTTGGCATCTCGGAAAAGAAGCCATGCGTGAATGTTCACACCATCGGAACATGGGATCATGTGACTTTCAAAGGGAATTTGGTACTCGGAAGGAGAACGGTATCGACGCGGATTTTGTGCAGGACGGCGAGGAATACCACCAATCTCAGGGAAATACAACATAGATTCTTGCTTGAAGTACAGAAAGGTGGCCAAGACGGCCCCCAATCCGACAGCAATGGTTGTAGACCGCCAAACGATGGTGGACACCCAACTGAGAATGTAGCTCCCAGTGCTACCGGTGGTAGAGGAAGGATTGGTGACTTGAGTCATACTGAAGAGCAAAACTTTTACAAAATGAAAAATCCTCGGATAAAAGAACCTTCTGAATTGAATGAAAGATGCAAGTTACAACGCTCACTGATGATGAAACAATATTCGCAACAAGGATTCAGCAATGTTTGTCGGCCGTCATTCCTGCGGCCAGACTTCTTGTCATTCGCGAATAGGAGTCACGGTTATCAAGTACATACGTACACATCTATCATACTATTGCCTTTGGGGAATGGCTTCTATGCCTTTCTCCAAGAGCGCACCCGCCGACCGGCGACGTAGCGTCGGGTCTTCAACAGTGCTAAATAGTCATTGGGTGAAGGACCGCCAAGGCTCGTAGTCAAAATATTCCAGCTCCTCAACAGTCATACTGAAGACCTTCGTTTTTTTGCATTGCACCAATTGCTTTGTTTCCATATCAACAACAAAACCAAAATGAGCGAGTGGGACACCAAGATCCTCTGTATGGGAGCCGGATATGTCGGTGGACCTACCATGGCAGTGATTGCCAAGCAATGCCCCAAGGTGCGATGCTCGTGGTTGGCCGTTGAATCCATCAGTCGAATCTTGTATGTCCTCGTGCCACCACGGGACCTTTTGTCTTGGGTATCCATCTTCCATCTGCTTAGTTTTCTCACCATTTTGATCTCTCGTGACACTCTATCCCCTTGCCGACCCACTTTGCACTGTTTGCCACGACACTCTTTAGGTTCGTGTGGTAGTTGGAGATATTTCTGAGAAGCAGATCTCTGCTTGGCAAACCGATGATTTGCCCATCTACGAGCCTGGTCTCTTGGAAGTCGTCAAGGAAGCCCGTGGCAGAAACCTTTTCTTCAGCACTGACCTTGACAAGGAAATCAACGAGGCCGACATCATTTTCATTTCCGTCAACACTCCCACCAAGACCCAAGGAATTGGAGCTGGTCGTGCCGCCAATATTAAGAACTGTGAACTTTGTGCTCGTCAAATTGCCAGCGTTGCTACTTCCAGTAAGATTGTCGTCGAGAAGTCCACTGTCCCCGTCCGTACCGCTTCTGCCATTGAACGCATTTTGAAGTCCAACGAGAAGGGATTCTCCTTCCAAGTCTTGAGCAACCCTGAGTTTTTGGCTGAGGGAACTGCCATCAAGGATCTCATGAACCCCGACCGTGTTCTCATCGGTGGACAACAAACCCCTGAGGGAATCAAGGCTGCCGAGACTTTGGCCAACGTCTACGCCAACTGGGTTCCCCGCGCGCAAGTCTTGACCACCAACCTGTGGTCGTCCGAGTTGTCCAAGCTCGTGGCCAACGCTTTCTTGGCTCAACGTGTCTCTTCCATCAACTCTATTTCCGCACTTTGCGAGGCTACCGGTGCTGATGTCACGGAAATCAGTAAGGCTGTCGGTATGGATGATCGTATTGGCAAGCGCTTCTTGATGCCTTCTGTGGGATTCGGAGGATCGTGTTTCCAGAAGGACATCCTCAACCTTGTCTACTTGTGCGAGACCTACGGCTTGCAAGAGTGTGCTGACTACTGGCGACAGGTCATTGAAATGAACGACTTCCAAAAGCGTCGTTTCTCCGAAAAGATTGTCTCCACCATGTTCAACACTGTTACTGGAAAGAAGATTGCTCTTTTGGGATATGCTTTCAAGAAGGACACTGGGGATGTCCGCGAAACTCCTTCCATGTTCATCATGCGGGATTTGCTCCAAGAGCAAGCTCGTATCCACGTCTATGACCCCCAAGTCAAGCGAGAGGATATGTGGCATGAGATGGACTACACTTGCGGAGTCAACCACACCAACACCCCCAAGTTGGACGAGTCTGTCGTCACTGAGGAGGATGTTTACAAGTGTTGCGAGGGAGCTCATGGAGTGTGCATTCTAACTGAGTGGGATGAATTCAAGACTCTAGACTACAAAAAGATCTACGAGTCCATGTCCAAGCCTGCCTTTGTCTTCGATGGACGCCTGCTCCTAGATCACAAGGCTCTTCGGGAAATTGGTTTCGAGGTACATGCCATTGGAAAGCCCGATCCCAACAAGTTTGTTGGAGTCTAAGTGTCTTCTCTCGTGTGAAGACCCTTCGTCTCTAGTGAATACATTCTAATAGTACGTACATCGCTCGCAAATACTACTTTTTTAGAAACGACGTATCTTTTGTAGCGCAAAGTACACCATATTCCATCAACCCTCGATGAAAGGCCCGATGCATACGTTCCATACAGTAAGCATCTCGCAAGCATCGCATGTAGGTTGTGGGCTTGAACAACCATCCCCATGGTTTCAAAAAAGCGAGTTGTAGTGTTTTTCTCCAAGTAGGTAATGTTTCCTTAGCCCAATTCTCCAATTTGATGTCCTTCATGACACCAGTCCCTTTCAAAAGATCCGAGTAACGTTCTTTGGAAACGAAGTATGGATGACTCCTGACGACCAGGCAAAAGGTGTAAGACTCAGACTCAACTCCATCATGAAGCACACTTTGAAAGCACACCACCACTGGACCTACCATTCACTATACAAATAGTCCAAGTCTCTCCTGTCGCGTGTGTCAAATGGGACCCTGCTGTCATCACGCTGACACCACGTTGCAATGATCAATCTCCCTCCAGGTTTCAAAACGCGGACCATTTCCTCAACATAGCGTTTCTTATCGGGCATGTGCTCACCGCTCTCACAGGCCCAAACTAGATCATGAGAATTGTCTTCGAAACTTGTCAATTCCATTGCATCTTCTACCACAAATTTTGTATTTGTGACCCCTTGTTCAGACGATATTTCTGAAGCACGTTGTACTTGCTCCTTGCTCAGGGAGACACCAGTGACATCTGCGCCACTTCCAAACTGACGAGCCAAGAAACGCGTTGTCCCTCCAAATCCACACCCAACATCTAGAATTTTTGGATTCATTACTAAGGGATTGCCTCGGGCTTCTCCGAATCGACAAAGCTGTTCCATCAACAGAACTTGCGCATCGGATATGCTAAGTTGGCCCCGGGTTTTGTCGTCCACATGGAAATACCCCAGATGAATGTGTTCTCCCCAATAATATTCAACTATGCCCTGACTTGTCCAAGCATCATATTCCTCCCCCACGGAGCCTTTCTTGTAGGGACGAGACGGGTTATCCAAGACCAATTTGGCAAAACCCGTACCTGCAATGGCAGCAGCAGTGGTGGCAACAGAAGCCTTCGCAACTACATCCTCGAAACTGAGGGATGACAACCTTGTGGTTCTGGTAGGGATCCAGAATGTAGAAGTGGGGATATAACCGATCGCAAAGGAGACATTCGTTGCCAAGAACACCAAGAGCATCCAATTTCGATTCTCTTGCCGTATCTTCATTCCCAACGATGGTTAGGTACTCGTATCAGCAGTCATCCGTCATCCGTCATCCGTCAGCAGCAGTCATCAGTCATCACCCATCATCAAAAAGAGACGCAGCTCGAGGTCGTCTATAGTCGTCCGTCATAGGCTTTATCGTAGCGCATACGGAAAGGCCTATTTGCTTGCTACCTGTCGTCGGACAATCCAATCCCTATTTCGACTGTACAATGTCCCGCGAGGCGGTAAAGACGGCTTTGAACTTCACTGCTTTGTGCTACCTAGCAAGGTACTTGAAGTATGAAGGAAAGTGCACAAGTATTTTCCACCTTGAACTTCTACTGTGCTGATTCACAAAGGGCAAAGAGACAGAGTCAAAGCAGTCGAAGGGACAATTATATTCCACGTGGAAACCTAGAGTGAACGCAAGTTTCGGGACTGGCGCATGGCACCGAATCGAATGACTCGGGTACCTCCACAAATCATGCTGGCATTAATTGGGGTTTACACCCAAATTGCCTTTCTCGGTGTTTTCGAATATGCTTCCATTGACGTACAATGTCCTTCTATTTATGTCACAGAATGTTAGGAGTATTCCCCTTGAAGATAATTCATCCGAAAACAATCCCGTCGAAGGTTCACTCTCACCCGGCGCTGACTCCTCCCTCTGCGATGCCGCAGTCCCAAATCGGCTCACAAATTTGACATCTCCAGTTTTTCTTTGCAAACATGACCACCCAGCAACTTCAACTAGTAGACAACACCATGTCCTCCATGCAGGCCAAAGACAAGAAAAAGATTCAATCAAGAGGTTCAGCTAGTGTTCAATTCCCGGGGAAGCTTCATGATCTGATGACATACACTGATCGCCAGGGACTTGATCACATCATCTCGTGGGTGCAGAATGGGACCGCTCTTATGGTGCACAATCCTGAAAAGTTGCTCGAAATTCTACCAATGTTTGGATTTGGGCAAACGAAATACCGATCATTTCAACGTCAATTGAATATGTGGCACTGGGAGAGAATCGTGGATGGCCCCTACAAGGGCGCATGGAGGCATCCATACTTCGTTCGAGGGAACAAAACGCTGTGTCGGTTTATGAGCCGCCATCTATTCTCCAACAATTCAAGTGTTTCACCCAGTGACAGCCCAATCCACATCAACAAGGGAGACTTTCCATCCTCAATCAATTTGGCAAGCTCTCTATCGATGAGTTTCCCTAGCCTGGCAGCAGATTCCTTCGCCAAAGATATGATGAACATCCCAGCAAATATGAAAAAGCAGGACGTTTTGCCCTCCGTCCCTCAGCTATCTCGTCAACAAGGAGGTCAAACTCTGCGATTTGAACATCGGAATTTGGATTTCCTAGACGAAATCGTTCCGACAGATGTGTTTGATGCATCATCCATATTGGAACCCACACCAATTTTTGCACCCACATCATCGACAGCGAATCATCTTCTGGAGCCCCTTTCAGCAGATATCATTGACACTCTTTTTTAGATTTTTTACTTACTACGAATACATTTTACACAAATCAGATTTTCTTCATTGTCATCGTCAACAAAGCAGGGAAGAGTCAGAGTCCAGACAGGTATTATTGCCGATCATGTAATCGTCTGGGTCGAATACGGTACACCGGCGAAAGGGAGTACACACAAAAACTTAGGGATTCTCCGAACCCCCGAAAAGCCCGTCACTGGCCACGAATTCGTGACTGCACTCACGATTTCATGAGATTAATAGTATTTGTGTCAGCAAGAAACTATGGATTCCTGCATATATTTTGCTGGGTGCAATTTGTCAATCACGCTAGCTAGCAAGCACCTGGCGACCGAATCCCATTGCGGAGGCGAGAAAATTGTACTAACACCTAACATGTCAAGTTAGAAAACCGAGAAAACCGAAACGAAACGTTAAACGTAAAATGAAACGGCGGGCGGCACCTTTTCTCGTTGTGGTAGTACTCGTAGTTTGTAGTGGACCAACCCTATCAAAGTGTCGTGCGGATGAGGGCAGCTCCACTACGTGGTAGGAAGCGGATGTTCCATTGGGGGCAATAAAGAGCATTGTTCAGACATGAAGAGTCACACTGTGAATGGATGCACCACGGCGATCTCATCAACCAGAATTTTCTTAACACTGGCGGCAAAATCTTCCACTGCCTTCATACTGTATATTCAGCAATGGATATAAGCATATTTCTCAACAAGCCAGGGGAGGACCATTTCTTCCACATGGACAAGGAGGAGGTTCACTGCATCTTGAGGCTCACAAACTATTCAAACAAACAACATGGCTAGGGCACACAGAAGAACTTCCACAGCCAAAGGAAACCAAGGCGAGAAAGCCTCCATGAAGACCAGCAAGAATGTGGCTGGTGGTATTGGTCGGTATGCTCCTCGCAGGCGGCATGCCAACCGTGATACATTTCCACTCAAGATGTTCCGACTTTTGGAGAGCCAACAGCACACGGGGAGCATCTGTTGGATCCGTGGTGGGACAACAATTGCCATCAAGGACAAGCGCCAACTCGAAAAGATTCTTCCGGAATACTTTGGACATTGCAGGATTCGGTCCCTCCAAAGGCAATTTTCATTTTGGGGCTTTCGACGCATCGGATCTGTAGGTGACAAACAAGCCGATGAGGAGTGGTATCATCCCAGTTTCATTCAGGGAAACTTGGAATCGGTGCGATCGATCATTCGAAGCAACTTGAAGCCTATTCCATCCAAGATGTCTCCAAAGAAAGGAAGAACCCAACAAGAAGGGACCAAGTGCGCCGAGGAAGACGACTCTTGTTCCAGTGGCACCACCACCCCTGGTGAACATCTCGTCAAGATGGACTATGACACTCATGATCTAACCGGACCAGAATGCCTCAATAGACCACAACTAAGAATCACTAGGAGAGTAAGCAACACCGAGGACCACGAGACGAGCAGGGCTCTCGAGCTGGAGCTCGAAGGAAGCCTTTCTGATGAAGATTCCAAGAGTTTGCTTGAATCCTTCCCACCGTTGACTCGACACAGTGAAGACCACGAGCACCACAATACTTTTCTACAAGATACAACCACAACGACTGCTTTCCCATCCAATGATTCGTTGGGTGGCGACCAAAGAGCATGTGCCATGACACTGCATGTCTTCGACCTCCGACTGATGGACGATACTAGTGCTGCTCGCTCGCAACATCCAGTTGTTCTAAATGCGGTTGAGGAAAGTGATTATGACATGAATGATCCGATCCATCACTTTACAGAACTGTCCTCGTCGTCATGTCAAGCTGCTAGTAGTAGCAGTACTACTACCTACAGCACACATGAGGGGGTCGCAGCAGCAAACTGTTGCGAGTCGTTGGATCGCTTCTGTTCCAGCAACGTTGGTTGCAACATTGTTGGGCAAGAAGACGATGACGATATTTCCTTGGATTTTGATATGATCGAGAGTGTCTTCGTGTAGAGAGGGGCGACGGAAACACCAATAAGTCTGCAGAAAATTCTATGCTGTTCTTGTCGTGATAGTAAACTAGAGGACGTTGTTGCCCACTGTTCATAGTGCAGTACTCTTCACCGAGAGCTTCCATGAAGTACCTTGTGTCAAGGTAGCCATGACAGTGATGTAACATCCCAGCACGCCACATGATTAGTGAGCAGTGAGCTGTCGTAGCGGTACCAGTACTACTGGTATGTACATGATAGATGAGGCGGCAATATTTTGGCGCGAAAATTTGTCGTTTGTGACGTCATGTCATGCCCTAGAGACCGCACCTACAAAATTTCGTAGACAATCAGGCGCGCTCCCTGCTCTTGCCCACAACTTTCCAAGGTAGCAACATTCAACGTTGCGGTCGACCATTGAATCGATCATTTTCCCCGACACACAATGACAGAGCCAGTACTTGTACCCTCACTTGATAGTTGGAAAGGAGGAACCAGATGGCCTTCCGATGCAATGGCGATACGGCAATACGGCGATGTATCAAGTCCGTCAAGTATTGACGTATCCAATCCAAACGGGAAACGACAAGGTTGGATGTTCACTCCAGTTCCCAAGCGACGGCGAACGCTGAATATGTCGCCTTGTATCCTCTCCAATGAACCACAGTCGTCGGAAATTGAAATGATGAGCTCTGTACAACAGAAGCCAAGCAAGCCAAAGCCCGTTGAATGGTGGAAACTGGCCAAACAACCCAGTGTAACTCCACCCAAGAAGACTGAGCTACATGTCGACAACAGCGCGTCCTGCTTCGTTTGTCTTTCACCAATCCATTCCGCTTTGCAAAGTCCAACAGCTCCTCCTACTCGAGATGACTGTACACCCAGTGTAAACTTGCTTCGTTGGTTCACGGTTGTGCCATCCAAAAGTGGCGACAGTCAGACAGGAACACAGCATTTGTCAGCTCCGAAACCGGAAAAACACGCGCCACAAACAAGACAAGGTTGTACATTCTGTGAACAGCCTACATGTTCTGCCTGTCTCGGTTCTTGTGAGGTTTGTTGCCAGCCTTTTTGTAAAATGTGTCTGACGATTGACTTTGACTCCACAAGATACGGTTCCTCAGTCTGCAAAGACTGTGCTCATGACGGTTCGAGGCAACGTGAATGTGAACTTGCCTTTGACGCAATGGACACTTCATAGCACTACGATATACCAATTTCCCAAATAGCTGCAAAAGAAATATCGCAACAAGTTGTACAGTTTTAGCTAGAACAAGTTGTACAGTTTTAGCTAGAAATCGCTCACTGGCACTTCCTAAATCCTACTTCTTGTCCAAGATTATTTTCAAATTCAAAAAACGAAGACAAACCAGAACTACTACGGCCAAATGGAAAGGCAAAAAGACCGCTAGAGGGGAAGATATGGAGGAAAAATAGTACTGTCCAGTCTGGGAATCGAACCCAGGTTTCCGCAACCACAATGCGGGGTACTAACCACTGTACGAACTAGACTTTTTAGACGGCGACATTTAGAAATTTTCACCATATAAAAATCTAAAATGATGTCATTGGAGAGCCTCGCGCCATGAGTTTTTGAAGCACAACTGCGCCCATTCTTGTTTCGTTCCTTTTAGTTCGAACGGAAAGGTTGTGAAAAGATGTTGTTCCCTGCCGTGTACGAGCTTGGCTTCAAAGCTGGTGAGACTATCCATGGCTTGTGGCATCAGTCTATTGTGCTTCCAAGCAGTGGAGAGGCTATTGTCTTGGTCAGCAGCTTCCCTGGTCTTTACAGGGACTGGTGGCTGAATCTCGTTATGAACGATCCACTCCACGTGGCCGTGGAAACTACTTTGTTGTTGAGTCTTTTGTACATGGTCTTCTTCCGACTAGGCAAGGACAACTACAAGAATCCCTCCAAAGAGAAACTTTCCAGTGCTGAAAAGGAAGATTTGTTGGCAGAGTGGAAGCAGACTAGAGTTCCACTGGCTCCGAGCTCTGATTCCTCTGATGGTGATGGAGAATCCGCTCAAGTCGTCATCCAGTCGCAGGATGGGAAATACATGAATATTACGTATCAGGGCGAAGATACTGTTCTGAAGGTTTTGAACTTCTGCAACTTCGACTTTTTGGGCCTCCAAACATCCCCGCGTCTGAAGCAAGTGTCCGAGCAAGCCCTCAACCGATATGGGTGTGGAAGTTGCGGTCCTCGTGGTTTCTATGGAACCATCGATACTCACCTTCAATTAGAAGAGGCTATCTCCAAATTCACCAAGACTGACGGCGCGATTATGTACTCGGATGGAGCCTCCACTTGCTCCAGTACTGTGGCTGCCTTCGCCAAGCGAGGTGACATTTTGGTTGTCGATGAGGCTGTCTATGAGCCCATTACAACTGGGGTCTACTTGTCGAGAGCGAATGTCCATTGGTTCAAGCACAACGATATGGATGATTTGGAACGCATTCTTAAGGAGTTGCAACAGGAAGACAAGAGATTGGGCCGCAAGCCAAACGCTCAAAGGCGATTCATTGTTGTGGAGGGACTCTACAAGAATCTTGGAACCATTGCCCCTCTTGACCAAATTGTACACTTGAAGCACAAGTACCGATACCGCCTTATCTTGGACGAGTCATTCAGTTTCGGAACTTTGGGTAGGACTGGACGTGGAGCCCTTGAACACTACCACCAACGACCTATGTATGATGCCGAAATTATCACTATTGCTTTGGAGAATTCTTTGGGAAGTGTCGGCGGTGTAACTGTTGGAAATGAAGAGGTCGTCGATCATCAGCGTCTATCCGGAGCCGGTTACTGTTTCAGTGCTTCGTCGCCACCATTCATGGCCAGTGCTGCCGTGGAGGCCTTGCGACTAATGGATTCTTCCTCTTCTCAAGTATCCAAGTTGCAAAAGAATGTAACCTATATGTACGAGCGTTTGGCCAGTGCAAGTCTCTCTCACCTCGTGGTAACCAGTGACGAGCGATCCCCTATTGTTGTTCTCCAGCTCTACAAGGAGTCTCCACATGAAGCTGAAGTCATGAGTGCTATTATGCACGATTGTCTCAAGAAGGGAGTTGCTTTTGTGGCTACTGGAAAGGATGCAAGCAGCCATTTGCGAACTGAGTTGGCTCCAGCCATTCGGATGACTGTGTCAACCCTTCACACCAAGGAGGATATCGACCTAGCCGTCTCTACCTTGGACGAATCATCCAAGACGGTTGTCGGCAAATTCCCTATCGACTAGGTCGAAATATATGTATCGTGCAACATAAGGATGATAGAAACCATCTCCTCGTACTTTCATAGGTTGTTGTCATCAATTTATTTCCCGAGCAGGAGGAACATAGAATAGGTAGGTATGTTATTCTGTATGACTACGACATTCAAGTACGATCAGTATGGGAACAAACTGGAACCGCGTCGAAGCGCCACTTGATGTCTTGACGCGGTGGCAACTGTGGGCGCCGTCATGATGTACGTCTGGCGCTGTAGCGCGTGTACTGCGGTTGCGGGGAAACTGTACCTTGGCCCTTCGGGTTTAAATCAATACTACAGAAAGCCACGGAAATTGCCGAAACCGGCGCCACGTAAATTTGCCACCAGCACCCAGCAAGCACGGTCCTCGTTCTTCGTACAGCAGCGGCAGGGCAACACGTGGGTCGGCCACTCAGTAATCTCCCTCTTGAGCAGCTTGTAACTACTGTAGTAGGGAGTTCCTCCAAGTTTAATACAATGGCAGCAGTGAACCCTATACCAGTGCAACCACAGCCATTCTTGAAAGAACTCTTGGCTCGCGGTGAAATGGAAAGCTCTTCGAGTTTCTCGATGGTAGAAGAAACGCCTCTCCTTAGTGACGTAAGAATGGGCGCTGTAGAGCCGCTGGCCCTAGCAAAGCCAGGAGAGCAAAAACAACTAGCAGCCGCAACAAAGATCAAACCACTTCCACTTCCTGACATAAAGCGAGAGTCGTCAGAGGCCTCAACCGGTTCTACAGAGGATCTCTCTCTGTCGGAAGGAGATTCAGTGGACAGTTTGCATCTGTCCGGGAAGTTGTTTGGCAGAGAAGATGAAGAGAAGCTTCTGTTGCAGGCATTCGATGATGCTGTGACCAAGAAGGCTCCAAAATCATTGGACTTTACTCTTATCAGTGGGGCTACGGGGACAGGAAAGACAAGGCTGGGGGACTCCCTCCGCACTCGTGTTGCGGAGGTTGGTGGCATTTTTTGTAGTGGGAAGTTCGATCAGCATCAAGGAAATCCTTTTGCTCCTCTATGTGCTGCCTTCCATGACTATGTAAACCAAATTCTTCGTCTGGATGAAGACACTATCCGTTCCGTGCGGCAAAGCATCTTTGCTTCCGTAGGAGGGGAGCTTCCTTTCCTTGCACACATGCTGCCTCCACTTGCCATTCTCATGCCGGACGAGATTCGCTCTTTGCAAGGCGCCAAGGACTCTTGTAAACAGTGCGATCAACAGAATGCAAGACGCATATTTGCACTTCACAAGCTGTTCCGAGCAATCGGTTCGCGGGAACGCCCAATTGTCGTCATGTTGGATGACATCCAATGGGCGCCTCGTTGTCCTCTCGAGAAACTCCAAGTCTTGATCAATGATGACATGAACGAAGGTATCATGTTTCTTGGAATCTGCAGAGATGATGTGGATCTATCCTCCGAGCTGAGTGGCTTCCTCAGATCATTGGATGAGGACAAAGTCAAGATCAACAACATTGTTTGCAAGAACTTGCAGCTCCAACACGTACGGGACTTGGTGAAGGAGGTCTTCTCAATGTCCGATAGCCAAACAATGTCATTGGCTGACTTCATCTTCAAGCATTCTCAAGGAAACCCTTATTTTATTGTGGAAAGTCTGAAAATGATGCAACAGGACACTGGTTTGTTTGTATATGATGCCAAGAACAACCAGTGGTCCCTCGAATCTGATTGTCAAGCAGTAACATGTTGTTCTCGCGAGTTCTTGGGTCGCAAAGTCCAAACTCTCCCCAGGGAGATCCAGAAGGTGCTAATGGCTGCTGCATCTCTGGGATCGGACATATCCGAACGTGCGCTGGAAGTGGCGCTGCAAGAGCCTCTCGAAGACCGTTTCCAAGTCCTTGTCAAGAAAGGCAAGTTTGTTCTGGACGAGGCAACCAAACTGTACTCCTTCCGCCACAATACATTTCAGTCTGTTTGTTTTGACCTTATTGCACCAGAGCTGCAGCCAGCCTTCCAACTGGAGGTTGGGTTGCGCCTTTGGAAGCATTTTAGCGAAGAAGAAGTCGAGGGCAACTTGTTCCTTATTCTCAACCTCATCAAGGCTGGTGCTCATTTGATCACTGATCAGAACATCCGATACGAAGTGGCGGCGTTATGCATCCGTGGCGCCGAGTTGGCAGCAGCAGGATACTCGTTCCCCACTGCCTCTGAGATCCTTCGATTTGCCTTCACTCTGCTAGGCGAGAATCACTGGAAAGAAGCATACGACCTTAGTGTCGTTCTTTTCAACTATGCTGCTGAAGTTGAGTTCGCCCAAGGCGATTCAATCCGTGTTGACGAACTTGTCGAAGAAGTCCTTGCCAATGCCAAGGATTGTCCAGAGCAGTTTAGAGCGTACATGACAAGAATATATGTCCTTGGTGTACGAGGAGACACACAAAAGGCAATTGACATTGGAATCAAGAGTCTAAGCATACTGGGTATCAATTTCAAGTCTTGTTTCAACAATGCGAAGATTGCCTTCCTATTAAGTCAAGTATCAAGGAAACTGAAGAGTAAAAGCGATTCCATGTTGAGACGCCTCCAACCAATGAGGGACGAAAAGAAGTTGATGGCAATGCAGATTCTGAATTTGCTCTTCTTGAACACTTACATCGCGAGAAAGGATCTGTTTCCTTTTGTTGTTTTGAAGATGATGAAGTTGACACTGAACGATGGTATGAGCGCTATGTCAATAGTAGCGTTTGCTGGATATGGAACTTTGCTGTGTGGCGACGGCAACATGAAGGAAGGGCTTCGGTATGGACAACTCGCTCTGGACCTACTTGAGGAATGGGATGCCCAGTCCTTCCGATCCCGTGTCCTGTCTCTCTATTGGGGCTCAATGGTCGCCCATTCGAACCCACTTGTGGATTCGCTTCCACATCTTAGGGAGGGTCATCGCACAGGTCTCATGACTGGCGATGCCGAGTTTGCCATGGTGAATGCATTCCATCACCTACTTTTCATGCTCTACTCCGGATCTTTCACTGTTTCAGAGATGATAAATTCCCACCAGGAACTGGAGGACTTGACCGTTCTTCATGGACATAAGCGACAGGTATGTGCCACGTTATGGATGTCAGCTTTGTTGCATTCTACTTTGTCTGACCATTGTTTTTCATTTGATTTGCAGCTGTCTCTGTTGTCACAGCGAAACATGCTTGAAGTTATCTTGGACCCCGATGGAGACTTGCCTGCTCACCAAGAGCACCTTGAGCAATTTCTTCACGTCAGCAGTCCCCTGACAGTTAGGAACGCGTACCGGGCAAAACTATTTCTGTACACAGTCACTGGGGAATATAAAGCGGCCCTTGAAATGATCGATAGATGTGCTTCGCAAGCTCTACCACACGAGAGCTCTGTACATGAAGTCCTTGGGCTATTCTTGGACGCCAAGGTATTCTTCGGAAATGCTCGATTTTCCCGTTCCAAGAAGGAACGGAAAGCACTAGAGAAGCGAGCAAGCGCATGTATGCGTCAGTTGAGGGAATACACAAAGCGAAATCCAGGAGTTTGTCTGGGGAAACTGACAATGCTAGAAGCTGGAAGTGCCTCGTTCCGCGGAAACAACAGATTAGCGGAAGAAAGGTACGAGCGTGCATTTGCACTTGCGCAACGGTACGATTCATGTTTGGACCAGGCTTTAGCCAAGCAGCGATTGGGAGAGCACTTTGTGTATATTGGTGACTTGAGGCGTGCAGTGCCATGCTTCCACGAAGCTGCAGAATTTTTCGAGAGATGGGAAGGGTACGCAATTGCAAAGTTGCAAAGGAAAAAAGCTGAAGCCCTCCAAGTGAAGTTGGAGGAACGATTGTCTTCTAGAAGTTAATGTGAATGGCGAATGACAAAATGAATGATATGATACATGCTCCTAAGTAGTATTTAGAACATAAATAATTTCAACGAGTTTCGTTGCCCAGCAATAGATGAACTACTTGTTCTTTCTACCGGTAGCTATACTGGATCTAGTGTACTAGACTCGATAGTATTCATATTTCTGTTGTTAGACGATGGGGTCATCGCATGTGCTCGGGACAAACGAACTCGTCGTGGATCCTGGCCATCGGCTCCAAAGAATTGACTTGATCTTGGGCCCAAACTTGGCCTCCACGACCAACTTCTGTCGAGAAGTCAGCTTGTAGTAGGGAACCCATAGGTTTTCCTTGTCACCACTAGAGCTTCCTCCCACTAGGCCCGCTGAGAGTTTCTGCACCGAGCGACCTTCCATATCATATCGCCACAGACGCAAATTCTCCTTGTAATCCCGTTGATCATCTGGATGGCACTGAACTCGTTCGATTTCATCCTGCGCCGGATTTGAAACAGGAGCGAAGGACTTGACTGCTGGAGGTTTGGAGCCAATCACATCTCCTGACTTCACTGTCTGAACGGGTTTTGTATCCCCCGGTGATTGCCATTCTTGTAAAGAAGTGGTCAGGCGGAAGTTTACTTTTTGATTGGAATCATACCAAGGATTCCAGTGTTCCACATTCAACACTATGCCAGGAGAGTCTCGCTCGGCAACTTCCTGCGGATTGGCATCCATCGTATCGACCAACCGTAGCATGGTGAAGCATCTGTACCCGCGAATGACCCATACAGGCTGTTTTGGCCTTGTCAGCTCTGAGGGAATGGGATCCGAAGGAGTACCCAAGAAGCCGAATTGAAGTTTGTTGGACGACCAACCATCCCAACTGGAATGAAAGGTGCCCGTGCAAAGTAAACTCAACAACTCGACGGTGACACAATCAACACCTTGTGGAGTTGTATCTCGAAATTTGTTGGGGTCGTTACGGACAGCGGCGGGCACTGGATTCTTTTCGTAGTGACTACGTTGACGCTCTTCGCATGTGCACTTGATCAAACAACATTGTGATACGTGCTCCGCTGGCTCTTCCGATGGTTTGGTAGAATGAAGGAGCCGTCCAATGACGCGTTTGCCGTGGATCCGTAGAATGTTCTCCAGCAAGAGCGCCACTCCACCACGGGAGGTGAAGGAACGAATATTACTGGACACAAACAAACGGATATCCTTTATATTGGTGAGTGATGTGAGAGGAGTCATTCGCCAGTAGGCTGGGTATTCGGGTAGTCTTGGATTGGGAGGATCATCTTCCCAGGAACAAGTGGGAATGAGACGAAGTCGACGCTTCATCATGAGAATCTTTGGATCCACATTGGCAGACTCTTCATCGTCAAAAGCTTTCATCGCTTTCTGAAGGGCTCGTTGTTTGCGTTCCTTGGAGCTCATGGCGGCCACAAAGAGCAAGGACGAAAGAGCATCGGTGAGACGAGGCAAGAATTCCTGTTTCCGTTCCTCCAGCGTAAGGTCTGCAAATGGCTTCCTTCCCGAAAAAGTGCTGAGCTCGTTTCCCTGAATAGAGACCCCAGTGTACAGAAGCGCAGTAACTATGGAAACAATGGCACTGACGGACTTGCAATAATGTGGGGGCGGAATTTGCGATGCTGACGAGCCTTGCGCCGAGTCCCGTTGACGCCAAGTGAAAAAGCCAATCTCTTCAATGGGAGGGGGCTTGATGTGGAGCCCGGTTCCGCAAGGTGACAGAGCAAAGGATGCATTCAACCAAACGTATGGGATTCCAGCCATGGGTTGAACGTTGGGAACTGCTTCTACTTCTTCATCGGCAACGACGTTGCGCTCTTCGGGTTCGTTGTTGGGCTGCTGGTTTGCCCCAGCCGGTTCGTCCGCCACGGTAGCACTGGTGGTAAGTCCCACTCCCCACAGTACCTCGAGGAGGGATGTGAGAGAACCTTCTTCTTGACCATCCAACCACTCGGAATCACTAATATAATCGGTCTCGTCCCGAAGATCAACCTCATTTTGGGATTCCTCGTCTTGTTTGTCGTGAGAGTCGCAAGGTGGCAACACTTCATTGGCCACGGCGGCAACTGCCTGTTCGATCAAGAGTCGGCGATGCGTGGTGGGGTTTCGTTTGCAGGGATGTTGTCCAATTAGACGTCGGATCGCAGGCCCACAGGCCTCGTCGTCGGAGACCGAAGCACTTTCAATGTGTGGGTCCACGGGAGGTGCCTGTGCTGCAATATTGGGAGGCACGTCTTCCAGAAGGTTGTTGTCGGCGGCTCGCAATGCGCGAGCGGCAGATGGTGGAGAATCCAAGGCTGCCTGTTGTTGTTGTTGTTGTTGTTGTTGCTGATGTTGTTGTGAATCGGCGGCACGAAAAATTCGATCCAATTTGCGGCGGACTGCCTTTCGTGCTGCCGCAGGACTCAAGGCACCCATGCCATTGTTGGCAGCACTGACACTAGCAACGGCCGCAGCAACAGCAGCATTGTTATTGTTGCTGTCATTCTGACTCATCAATAGATTGGCTTCAGGGAGAGCGGCGGCAGCAGCCAAAGCAGCATCGGCAGGAGGCGGTTGTTGCAACATGGGGTTGGGTGGAAGTGCGGCGGCGGCGGCTGCCATGGCTGCCTTCGAGGCCAAGTAGTCATCCCAATAGAACTGAGCTGCCAGTTGCATATTTCCCGCAGTAGCTTCTAGAGCAATCTGAGCCTTTTGTAAATCCAACTCGAGTTCCGAAGCTCCCTTCAAAGCCTCGCGGATCTGCTCCATGAACTTGGCCAAATTTTGTTCTTGCGCATTTGCTCCTTCGTTGGCCAGGCGCCTTCGCTTCGCCTTTTTCTCTTCTCCTTTTCGGGGACGTTCCGGGTCTGACATGTTGATGCTGTCTTCTTCTTGTTGACGTACTACTGTACGAATAGAATGCTCTCAAGCAGTGTTGTGTTGACAGTGTTGGACGTGTGACAACTCCTCGTTGCTTGTGATTGTGTCTCTTTTGTCTTGTACTCGTACGTCAATGATCCTCAATCCTCACTCGTGGGGAGACAGTACTTGGTCGACTCGTTCGAGCAAAGTGGACTTGTATCAATGGAGTGTACGAATATTATTATCTACTACTAGTACTAGTAGTATCAGGTAGTGTGCATAGTCCAGCACATCCTAGCATCATCATCAAACGAATGCGTTCCTACGAGTCTTGCAAGTTTGTACAATTAGGATTGATTGCCACATTGATATTGTTGTGTTTCTGTTCAGTGCTACATCGGCGTTGTACTGTGGTGAAAGGCACCTAGGGCTACCTGGGTCCGATGGGAGCAGCATCTTGTAACAACTAGCTAGATGATAGATGATGGAGTAGGACACTGTGTTCTTCGCAAGCTCTCCTCCTATTTCCTACACAGTACCAGTACTGCATTATTGAAACCGCATTGGTAGTACCTGTATTGACGTCAACGTGGTTATCCAAGGTGTAGCCCGACAAGGGCCTGCTCCGCGCTGTGCTGTCTAGAGCCAAGAAGTACAAAAGCCACTAGAAGCCATTGCTGGTGACATACATCCGTTCCAAAAGTTCCATCAATGACACGGCCGAGAGCATCCACGAAAGAACTTTTAAAATACCACAATTTCAACCAGAAGACCAGGTATCAGATCAAAAGGCTCATTCTTCTTCTTTGATCAGGTTCTCATCCTCATCGCCACCTTCTTGATCTGTTCGATAGGAAGCAATAAATTCTAGCAACTCTTCTTGTCGCTGTTCTGACATACGGGCATGCAACTCTTCCACCATCAGGTGAATCTCGACCATTTCCGTCGGCATGAAATTAGCAATTTGGAGGGCTTCTGCTTTCGTCAAGCCAAATCCTGCAGTCGTTGCCTCGCCACTGGAAGTCTCGTCCGTCTTGTGTCGCTTCGACGAAGTCAATTGGCTAGTCATCTCTTCAAGTTTGGAAGAGTCCAAGTTGACACATGGGGTTGTTTGGAGGTAGGCCAAGACGGTATCCTCGATCCAATCGCGGTGTGCATACTTGGATGGTTTGTTTCGATTCTTGTGTTTGGGCTCTTCCCGGTTGGCAACATGCTCCTCTAACAACTTCAGAACGGCAACGTTGGACAACAATGCGGGGGAAGAGTCAGAAGAGTCGGTCAATACTTCCATGATGATTTTCTGGATATGGAAAAGGTTAGCGTAAACAAGTGCTGTGGTGTGGTTGTTGTTGTTGGTGGTGGTTGTCGGTCATGGCTCCATGGCGGCCACAGCATTTCACCGACGACGGTGGGTCGGGTCACGAATTGGATTTGACCGTGATTCATGGAGAAACTCCTTCCTGTACCAGTAGCTACTAACCTAGCTACTCGTATCTAGTGCAAATGTTAGTTTTGATAACAGAATGAACCAGTTTAGGCAGCACCTTAAGATTTATACTCTAGACTCATGACATTGGTCGTAATATCTTGGCAAACAACAGCGCCACGAACGTAGCCATACTAAAACCAATATTCCCCACCAACAATCCTGGCAAGACCAAACTCTTCCAGTGATTGGCCTGTGCCAAGGCCACCGATGTCGCCGGTCCCCCAATCGCCGCAGACGATGCCACCAGTAACCGCTGCGCCCGGAAGGGGGGTAAATGGCCAAAGAATTTGTGGAGTGTCCACAAAATACCAAAGTGGATGCTGTATAGGCACGTCAGGAAAGTTGCAATGGGAAGGAGTGATGTCCGAACCGACTCGGCGACCGCCAAGCCAGGAGCCCCAATGGTACTGAAAAACAAGTACAATAGACTAGTACCTAGAATCTCGGCAGGTCCCTGGAGGGATTGGATCCATTTGGAAGGGGCCAAGGATGCAAACACAATGGTCAAGAGTGTGCAAGCAGGGAGTGCCCCCGTATGACCGCCAATCTTTTCTCCGGCCCAGAGCAACGAACTCGACAAGAAAAACAATGTGCATAGCTGGTGAATCACTTGCGTCGAACTTCCCTTGGACAAGGAGGCCTCCTCGGTCACTACCGTCGTACAATTTCCACTTGTCTCACATGCGTCCATGGCTAGATCCGGTTTACCAGCACTCAAAGCACTCGAAGCGGGGAAGTAAATCAAGGCAAAGATATTGTCAGCACACAAGCCTGCAGCAATCGCGTTGGGGCTGGCACCCAAACAACGACAAACAGCAATGTAGTTAATGCCACCTGAAAAGAGGTGAAGTGGAATACAAAACGATACCACGTGTAAGGAGGATACCATACAAGGCTTGTGTATAGTCACGATACTTTCAGCAACGTACCACCAATATTCTTGGAAAGTAATGCAGCTGCAATCGTCAATCCGTCTCTTCCCAACGCCGCCGTCAAGGAGGGACCTGCAACCATCCAACCCACGGTACAAGAAATCAACGTGGCAGATGCCGCCGCAAAAAAGGAGGGCAAAAGAGGACCACATCGAGCGGCGCAATTAGACAAGTTCACACCAAGTAGAATTAGGGGCGTAGCGAGGTTGAGCGAGACAGATTGAAGGGTCTTGGCGGCTGCTGTTCCTCCAGGATTGATGAGCCCCACGGATGCAAACAAAAAAGAAAGAGCCATGGCCGTGACTGGAGGTCCCAACAAGCGCCCTGCCATTGTTTTCTTGGCTAATGTCTGTGCCAGTGTAGAAGAAAATGTCAGAACAGCTGCATTTCCCCAAGTATCCACGCTGGGAATGAGAGGCAGATTGATTGCCTGATGACGAAGGCTTGCTTGGGAGCCCTTCCACGTAGGAACAGGACAGGGGATGGTCGATTCAACAGCAGGAGGAACAAAACTTGTGGTGGGAAGTTGGCGCACATTATCCTTGGAACTAATCATTCCGAAAGAAGTTGTTCCACTCATGGGAAGAAAGGCTTTCACCGGTCGAGGTTGCCATGAAAAGCACAGCAGCAAAGTGAGTGTTCTGAGAATCATATTATAACTGTTTGTGTGCAACCTCTCTATATCAGTCGCTCAATGGGCTAACTTCCAACGATAATGAGTGCCAAGCTCTGATCCGAATGTTGTAGTTGCAAGGATCAGACCATGAAAAGAATGAGACACGATGAGTGAGTGATGCCGAGGAACATTGGACGGTGGTGATGGCATGCCAGCAGGTCTAAAGGACTAACTAAGTCTACCAATAACTAGGGACTGGAAGTGGTTTGATCCGTGATCAAACAGCGCTTGCACCTTGCATTCTGAACTGTGACCACAGGCGACTGCCACCGTCCTTTCCCAGACCAACCCTCCACAAAGACTGGTTTGTATCTCAACTATACCCCAAAAATGATCAAAATATCAAATAATCACATCCAAAATGTTCCAATCAATTTGTATATATTTGTTGGACTTGCTCTCTGTTGTCTTTTCTTGATGAAAAGCACAGAGCCATACATGTCGTCCAGAAATAAATCTTGGGAGATGGTTTCTCTTAATTCCACAAATGCTGCATATCTTTCCTCCAATCTCGCTGATGGTACTTCAACGGAGTCAATACCATCAACAAAAACAGAAGATGCTTCCACCTGTCGCCCACAGCCACAACTCAAGACATGTGTTTGTCACCCCGTATTTTACGGCTCCATCCAAACACCTCAGCTCGTGACATGGATGGATTATTATCGGGCTCTGGGAATCGATCATTTTTTCTATTGGAAGACCACCGAGCTTTCGCAGGTTGAATCCTTTCAAAAGTTTGAACAAACCGTCTCAGCCTATGCCACTGGGGAAGTCATGCCCGATGAGAAAATGAAAATCAAGATGGGGCAACTAGAAGCAGAGACAAGATGTCTGACAAAAGCCAAGGAGCTGGGGTATCAGTGGGCGTTGTTCATTGATGCCGATGAATTCCTTTGGTTCGAGAAGAACCAGACGCTCAAGGAGTTCTTGCATGATCATGAAGAGAATTCGTTCATTAGCTTTGGAAAGTGGATGTATTCGATGGAATCTGTGTTACAAGGAGACACATCCAACATTGGAAGCTGGGGTTTGTCCAACCACCCATTTACGGCTGGTCCTTATTGCTACAGAAAACCACAGAAAGCCAAAGTATGCCCAACCTGGTTGGGTCGTTGCAAGATCATTCTTCAGCCCGAGAAAAATTCCATTCCCAAAGTCCATGGAGATGGAAAAAGGGGGCCCGGTTGGACACATATCAACACCGATTTGGCTCATCTCAAAGAGTGGCGAGGGATTGCAACTACCAATGTTACCGTTGTTGAGCGACCACCGGAAGATTTCAATACCAAGGACTTTGATACTCTATTTTTCCATGCCTCCCACGCCAAGAATTCCGATGGTACTGGGCTGATTCACTACGATCGGGAGCTAAAGTATTGGCTAGAGTTTCTCAACTCTAGGAAACATTGCGCATAGGAGAAGCTAAGAGATCCAAAAGCGAAGGACTGAGTGCCATAGAGAGATAAGCAAACGACACCACGCAAGCGCCCCCACAGCTGCATTTGTCTAATTATTCCGGGTGTATTCAGCAAACGATTTATTTTTACACAGGGAATAGTACCTCAAGTTACTTCACTCTTTTTTGTTCACAACATGCTTCGAAATGTCTTTCGATAACCCGCACTCCTTCACTGTGTCAATGAGGTGCTGGTCCACTAACTCGGTGTTTTCTGTTAGCTCATTGGCTAGGGCTTTAAGCACATCTCCCACTGGTTCAAGAATCTTACGCTCGCCTCTAAGCAGATCCAGAGCTACTCCTCGGAGATGGTGCTGTGGCAAAAATACTACCACTTGTTTAACTTGTTGGAACAATATCTTGACGGTCAAGTCTAGCACCGTCTCGGCATCACTTGCTCCTTCAAGGAGGCCGACTATTGCGTCTTTCCTCTGGGACAGAAACTTCTTTTCCGCGCGTTTGTCAAGCACCTTGAAAGGGATTCCGCAAATATTCCTGCAAACAGACATGTTAGAAGACTTGTGACAAGCTTGGGTCATGACGAGAAATAGTAAACGTACAACGAATTTTCATTGATATGCTGGGTGAACCGCGCAAACCTTTCCGAAGCATCGATATCACATCCTTCGTCTTCCGAATCGTCGTAGCATTCTGTACCACAGATTTGCCACTGTTGAGCTAAAGAATGTCCAACTCCTATGGGCAGCGATTCCTTCAAGTCGTTCATGGGTTTGCCACTGGGACAGCTTAGGTGGGGAATACGGAGCGAGGACCCATCAACCCAGAGTCCATCCCCATGACAGAAGTTTGGTAAGCTAGATCGATCCTTGGAATGTTTTTCGTTTCCCTTCGAAAACTGGTAAGTTTCATCGACTTGATGTTTGTACAAACAATATTGCGTCATTCGACGAGTCAAATCGGCACACAGTGTTCTTATGCCAAAGAGCTCGAGCTCCTCTACAATTTCAGGCATCATATCATTGCTGTTAGAAGCTAGACGAAGGAACTTGGCATACAGTTGTATCGCGTAGCAAGAGCGAGCAAAGAGTTCCTCGAACATTTCCTCCGCATTGCCCGAGATAGGCTGGATACTGGAGGATCTTACTGTCACCTTTGACTTTTTGGTTTGCTCGATGGTTCTTAGTTCAGCGTGAACCGCATTGATACCACTCGTGATGAACTCGTCAGAGAGAATAGCATGCTTGCAGAACTCCACGGGCAGAAGGCCAGAATCGCTGTTATCCTTCCACTCCAAAACAGCCCAATTCCTTGATGTATGGTCCAGAATACCGGGAAACATCTCTGGACTTCCATGAACTATGGCAGTTACCATATCACTCAGGGGTACAATTGGGTCTTCTCCAGAGAAAACGGCTTTTGGGGGCTTTGTCTTTTTCCCTTTGCCTCGCTTTGCTCCATCACTGGTACCATCGGCGCCTGCGTTCTTGCTGGCATGGGTCTGAATGGCAATCTCCCTAGCATGACGTACAACAAGCGGTGCAACAGACCTGTCATATATTTCTTTGATCTTTTCATGCGACACAAATAATGCATGGTCTTGTGCAAAAACAAGGACTCCCACGGATTCATCGAACGACAGCTCCCCAAGGATTCGGGTTAGGTGCAAGGGTGTACAAAGCTCTCCACTAACATAGTCTGAAACATGGCAATAGCCTTTTGCTGTGAGGTCTTCCATTCCGTTTCGGATACTTTCTAGAAGAAAAGGCAACAGGATCATATCCCCAAGCAAAAATGCCTCAGGATACGTTTGTCTGCTAACATCAAGAGCTTGGCCCATCGAAGAAAAGCCGTGGGGGTGCAACAGAAAGCCGTTGTTGGAAAGAACATCGCATAATTGTTTCTCCCGAAGGAGTTTGTATTGCATTGGTTCAAACGTAGCAGTTTGTTTGGTCGATGGATCTATGTGTAGAGTACCTAGAAGCTGGTTCTCTTCCAAGGTTTCCAACCAACCCAAAACAAGACCAAAATCCCAATCATGCTCTTGACAAAGTGACAGAATGGAGCGGGGTTCTGTCAGCCCTCGTAATGTTTCCGTCACTGTTTCTTTTTGCTTCGAAAGAAAGGATTTGTGAAAAACGCAAGAATCGGAATTTTGTGGAACAACCGCGTTTGGCAGGGAAGGAACGCATTTTTCCAACACAGTGGCAATTGCAACCTTGTGGTCAATGGAGAACTGAGCCAAGGAAACTTTTCCTTCCTCTTGAACTTCCTTGGAGAGTTTTTTTGTCAGGTATTCCCAGAAACCTCTCGAGCAAAGGTACTCCCCCTCAACTTCGAATGCCTTTGAACAATGCTTAATTAGGGGGGTTCCCGTTTGGCAGAATGTAGCTGGCAAACCCAACTCATTGCAAACCTCTTGAACGAGTATACGCCCCCCTCGTTCATTGACCAACTGTATTATTTGTTGCCCGAGACCTTCAACGTTGTAGTACACGTTTCCAGAAGGATCTGGGAACAGGAACGGTCTATCCTCTGTAGAATCATCAAAGTTGGAGGTGGCAAACCCTAGCTTTAAGATTTGTGACACTAGTTGGGAGCTCGCATCGTTTGGTAGTAGCAGGTTGTGGCTTGGATCAACTTCAGAAGACATAGACGACGGCGACGACAACAGAGATCAAGGCAAACAGTAAAAATGGTGCTCGTCTTGCAAGAGCAGCGAATTGATTCCTATGACTCCGTCGACTACCGCGACTACTAGTAACGCTCCTTGATCCTGCGGCTCTGAACCGTTGCGACACTAGCATGCGTTGAGTCCTTTTTTCATTCCAGTTCTAATGGCGCTGGGGGTTGTATAGAAGGAATAGATAAGAGCAGATTCCACAAATGAACCATGGAAACTAACTTGGTCATAGGACAAGCTACTATGTAGCTATGGAATCTTCGTCGACTTTGGTCACAGGGATCCGTCACATTTTGAGGCATCGACAATCGCTCTGGTGGGAAAGATGGTTTGTTGCATGCACCAGAGACCCTAGGCACACTTCGGAAGTCATAAAATCACTTGCCACCACAAGTTCAAGGTATGAGAAAGTGTCACGAGGAATTACTCTGCTACTCCGTCTTCTTTTGAACAAGATATGGTGACAACTAACTTGTTGCTCGTTGCTTGCTTCATCTTCGACTTCTAGACCTAACACTACCAGAGCACCTCCAAAATGAAGTCTGTCTTCCGATTCTTCCTCTTCGCCCTCTTGGCTGTTTCCGCCTTCGGAAAGGGATCCAAAACTAAGTCTCCCACCATCTCCCCAACGTTCTCTGCTGCTCCTTCTGTATCGAGTGCCCCTTCTGTGTCCAGTGCCCCGACCAAGTCCCCTAAGCAAGCCAGCACCAAGTCCCCCACATCTTCTCCCACGGTGTCTTCTGCTCCTTCTGTGTCCAGCGCTCCTTCCGTTTCTGCTGCTCCCACAAAGTCGGCAAAGAAGAGCTCGAAGGCTGATGTTTAGAACAAGGCTCGAAGAAGGGAAGGAGAAAAACGTACATCCCCCGTGCTGAAACTGTGCTGTATTAGCAATACCGATAGAGATATCATCCAGTGAGTACTACTACAAGATTTACGTAGCTATTTACAGACACACCCATGTTTGACGACTCGCTTTGTATGGTACCCTCACATGCAACTACAGATGCCTAAGGAACTATGCAAAGTGCGCTAGCAAACTAGGGCAAAAGAATATTTGTAATCTTATCCCTGATTACTGAGTGCATCACAAAGCAACTGGAGAGGTACCTCTTCGCGAGGCTCACCCAGAATACAGGATCGCAACAGTTTGCCACATAGAGAGAATCGGACTACATGGCCCACCGGCTTCTTGTCATCTTTCCCTTCCACCTCCAGTAGTTCAATCTTGAGATAACTAGCATACTCAGGCCATTCGGCTGGTTGCTCCAACTGGAATGCAGAGATGAGCCCAATCAACGAAGAATCGTGACAACTATAGACAGTAAGGGGGCACTCCTCTTGTGGTTTTTGCATCTTATCCGTGATGAACTTGGTGAATTTGTTCATGGCCAAATACGTCAGTCTCCGGTTCTTTTGCATTTCAAACCAGCGTCCGGTTGTGTGTTCCGAGAGTATCCGCATATCCTCCTCGGTGATAGAGTCGGGCAGTAGGTTCCTAATTTTGAGGCATTTGCACACTTCCAAAAGTTGCACCCAAGGCAAGACACGCTCTGATTTGCTTTCATCATCTTTGCTGGATTCTGCCAACCCAAACGACATGTCAAAGGCTTCTTCCGCTAAGAGTGGTCGTAGAGCGTTGGTAAGTCGCTTTGCCAAAGGATACATTTCGGCTTCTTTTGCCACCAGGTCGGGCCGCTGGGACAACTCCTTCTCGAGATCTTCCTGCTCCCTGGTATTGCGAGGTTGCGGGTCAGGGATGAGCCATCTTGTATGACGACAGTCAATCACAATTTCATCATGTTGCTGGTCTGGAAAGAGTCCCACCAAAAAGCCCTGTACACTTTGGATGGTCCGAGGAAAATCAGTCGAAATGACGTGAACGTCCTTGGCCGTCGGGGGTTTATTCAAAGTCCAAAGAGAGCCACCAGGTTGGGCATTGATATCTCCATCTGGTGACACCAAGTCTTCTCTGATCTTTGTTCCAACTTCCACCAATTGCATAAGACCAAGTTGGGTAAGTTGTCCAAAAGCCCCTTTTCCAGCTGCCTTGTGTTGGTTCTTCTCTGCCCGAATAAGGGATGTACCTTGTCCAATCTTTTCTAACACTTTGGGTGGGATCACTGTAGAAGCCCAGAAACTTTCGTCTTTGAGCCTTGTGATGGGCGTTCTGTCGCCATGCCTCAGAACCACTTGGACTTGGACAGCACGATACCCACGAGCCAACGGCAAACTGAAGCCTCCTCGAACACGAAGAGCGGTTGGAACTCCAAATCTTGCGGAGGAGGAGAGTACTGCCCGTGTCAAGAGAAGAGTTAAACCAAATGTACGTCGAAGCATCCTGCCGAAAGATTGAAACTGGCTTATTACACAATGGTCAACAGCCAATTTGGTTCCGGTCCACCAAGTGTCGTGTTTGACGATCTTCCTGGAAACGGGGACTGAACCCGTGATTGGAAATTTTTTCTTCTGTCATCTATAGGTGATACTACCCGGTAGTAGATGATAACATAGCTACCTGAAGTCATTTACACGTTTGAGGTTTTAGTTCGCCTGGTGTACAGATACAACATGTTATTACTTTATGCTTCATCCGATTCCAGAACTTTCTTGGTACTAGACTTTGATGAAGGCAACAGACGTGGCATCTTCCCAAGGATCCCCTTCTTGGCGTGATGCGATTTCAAAGCGAATATTTTTTCCCTTGTAGTATTCAGCTCTGATGACAATGCAATCAGCAGGTCTCTCTGTGTGTTTGAAGCTCTGTCAGCAGCTGTGTAGCAGGACCACTTCCTAAAGGCATTGGCCTTGGCTTGATTCGCTCGTCTCTCGAGGAATGAGCTGAGCAACGAAGCTCCTGCCATTATGTTCTGCTCATCGTAATCAGGATCTTGTACTGGCTCCTCGGTTTCTTCCTCTATAACTTCTAGTGGACCCTCTGAGGGTGCAGTATCTGACGCCTTCTCGTTGAGAAATTCTTCCTTCATGAAGGCGAGCTCAACTGAAACATTCTGAAGTGACTCTTTCAATTGTGCTACCTTTTGCATACTCTCATCAGAGGCACGGGAAGCTGCTACACTCTCCGGGGAGCCCTTCTCACCACCAATGTCCACCGTATCGACGTCAAATGCTTTCAGCATATCCTCTCCTGATTCGGCCCCGATTCGATCGATTGGCCTCTGCCCTCGTTCGCGCGATGATGGTTGAGACATGGCTAGTTTGGCAGCCTTCAGTAGCAATTGTTCATGCTGCCTACTGACAGAAATAGTCTGTTCATCCTGTGCAATGTAAGATTTCCTGCCGCGTTCACGAGCCTTGAGAGTGGCAATGATTACGTTGGCTTGGAACAAACTGCGATGAGTGGTCCACTTGAACACTTCCAACTTTTCTTGGAGATTCTTGGAAAATGCCAAATTCTTTTTTAGACACTTGGCAAGTACGACAATGCATCTCTTTGCTTTGAGTTTATCAGCTTTGTACTGCGCCTGTAACTCGTTTCGTTGGGATTCTACGGCCTTGCGCAGAGTTTCTTCTTCCACAATTCGTTCGCTGGATTCCGAAAGCTTGTTTTCCAGGTCCTTCATCGAAACTTCCAATACAGCCATGTTTGTTTTGTGCATATCTTCACTCTTCTTTGTTTTGTTGCTGAGTAGTAGGTTGTCTTGGAGAATAGACTCATTCATCATTTCAAGCACTTCAACCTGCTCGGTTGCATCCCGCAGTCGCAACTGCAAAGAAGCCACTTGATCGTTTTCGTCGCTCAACATATTGTTGGCACTTTCCAAAAACTGAACTCTTGCAAGGGCCTTTGCAAGTTCGAGGCTGGAAACGTTGTTCTTCGTTTCCAAGGCAGCAACGTGGCTAAGCTGATCCTCCACCTTTCGAACAAGGTCTCCATTTGAGAGTCTTGAGGCACGCAAGTCCAACTCCAAAACAACACTCTTCCTATTCAATTCCGTCGCTGAGGCGTGTAGCTTGTAAATTACTGTCTGAAGTCTAGAGCACTCAGCTGTACCCTGCTTCAAAGAGTGAACTTGCCTTTCTTGATCAGATTTCAATGCAGAAATCTTAGCCTCCTGACACTGCAACTGCACAAGTACCTGTTCACGAGAATTGTGGAGCCCTTGCAGCTGCTCGCCAAGCTTGTGGATGGCATGCTCGTGACACAATGCTTGGACCTTGGCACTCTGTCCAGCTACTGCAAGCTTCAAGTTGTTTTTCTTCAAGGCAAGGGCTTGACCTTCGACAATCCGTTTGAGCGATGAAAGAGCCGTCTCAAGTTGGAGCTTTTCGCTTCGCAAAATAGTGGCTTCATTCAAAATAACTCTACCCAGTCTCGTTACCACCTCCACAAATGCATCATCGAGATGAGCAAACGGAACCGTTTTGAAAAAGCCACTCAGGTCGAAAATGAATTCACTATCACAATTCCAAGACACAGAAGCAATTCGTTCGGCAAAGTGTCGAAGGAAGCTAATTTGTTGGAGCACCTTCGCTTCAGCGTTCTGTCGAGACATTGATTGATCATTGAATTGTTGTAGGAGACGTTCGATCGTACTCGACGAGGTGCGCAGCGTGGAATCCAATTGCGTGAACTTGTTTTCCGCAATTGTGATACCTTCCAAAGCCTGCTTCAGTTGCATGCCTTCGGTTTCGGATAGGCGGTGACAAGCTTGAATACACGCTTGCAAGATTCGAACTTGTCTGTATTCCTTTGGTGTAACTCCAAGAGAACACGAGACATCAACTTTTCAGCAAGTAGAGAGAGCATCTTACTCTCGGCTTCTTGCCTAGACAAGAGTAGATCTTCGCGCTGTTTCGATAGTTTCTCGATAGTACTCGAAGAAGTACGCACTGTGACTTCCAATTGCCTGGACTTGTTCTCAGCGGTCCTGATACCTTCCAAAGCCTGCTTCAGTTGTACACCTTCGGCTTCAGACTGATGGTGCCAAGCTTGAATACATGCTTGCAAAAGACACTCCTTCCGGGCAGCTTCGAATTGGCGATTCTTCATGTCGGTACTCAAATCACTGTTGAGCTTTGCAAGACGTTCCACTTCTCCATGTAGTTCCACTAGCGAGTCTTTTGATTTCTGCAAAGTGAAATCCATATTCTGCTGCATGTCATCGAACTTGTCTGTATTCCTTTGGTGTAACTCCAAGAGAACACGAGACATCAACTGTCCATAGAAGTTCTTTTGTACTGATTCCGACTGTTGGTCTTCGATACCTGATGTGTCAGGGTTGGACATTGTATTGGGGGACCCATACTTGAGGTTGCTCACTTCATTATGCAGCGACGCTTCTATGTCCAATACTGATCGCAAGAGTGTGATCTCGTCTTCTCGGGCAACGGTAACCTCAAGTTGGTCTGCCAAGTTTTGGGACAGCGAGTCAATGGTTGACAGGTAATACGTAACTTCATCCTCCTTCTCTTCCAGTAGAGTGTAGAGTCGACAAATATCCCACTCCAGTTCCTGGTGCCCCTGTTCAAGATCAGCGATCGTGCTGTTTGCAGCCTCCAGTTCACTGTTGAGTCCGATAATCACCTCCTGGCCATGTTGTTGTGCTCTCTTCAACTCAGCCCCGTCTAGAGTCACGGCAGATACCTCTTCCTTCATGGCGTCCACCGCCAACTTGAGTCGGTTGTTTTCTACACGGTATGCAGTCTCTCTATTGAAGACTTCTGAGAGGTGTAATCGCTCCAAAGCACTGTTGGTGTCATCTAGAAGGAATTGCTCGTCATCACACTGCAGCATGTTCTCCACAAGATTATCAACTTCGCCACGCAAGGTTGCCACAAGTTTCAGTTGAGAAGAACTCTGGGCATTGTGGTCTTGAATTGCGTTTGCCAGTTGTAGTTTATGGAGTTTCTCCTTTGCGACATCAGCCTCCTGCAAGCGCTGGATTGTTGTGGACTTCTCCTCCAACTCCCGTTGCAACTGTCTGGAGGCTTTCTCGTACTCCTTTATTTTCACAGCAGCTACTTGTTCACGATGCTCAGCCTCATCAATCGCTAGCATCATTGACAGGCGCTCCGCCTCGAGGTTGGCAATGGCTTGACCGAGATGCTGGCAAGTGTTTTCGGAAACGGACAGTTTGTCTTCCATCCCTAACCGGACGTTGTCAACTTGGTCTAGCTGACGCCTAGTCGAAGCATACTTGGTAGCCATGAGTTTGTTCTCCATTTCTACCGTAGTAAGTAGATCTTGTAGGTCAACCTTCTCTGCTTGGAGTGTTTCATGCAAAGTGTGCATCTCAGAAAGCGCCTCTGTAGTGGATTTGACCTTGTCCTCGAGTTCCCCACGGAGTGCATTCCGAGTCATTTCCAACTGTGCCAACCTCTCTTTGGCAAGTAACAGCTCCTCGGACCTCACTTGAAGGTCAGTCGCAAGCCCTTCATTGGATTCTGCCAACTCAACGTTAGTCTCTTTTAGAGCCACATTCGACGCCATCAGTTTGTCAGCTTCACTGTGCAACGATTGAATATCTTCTAAATGCGCTTGTCGTTCTTCTTTCAGTGCCATACGAGCCGTAGTTGCTGCCTCGGAAGCATTGACAAGATCCGACATTTCCAGTTTGAGGGACATGGACTCCGAAGCACTAGTGGCTGCCTCTTCTTCCAATCGTTGAATCTGGCCATGAAGGCGTTCAAACTCAGCTTCGTTCTTCGACAATTCCCCAGAAATGGATGTCACCTGCTGCTTCAAAGTTTGATTTACTTCCTTCAGATTCCCAATTTCGGATTCTTTTTGTGAAACGGTACCATCGCGCAAACGAAGAGTAGAACGAAGCTTTCCGACCACTGCCTCCTTTGCGGCTAGATGCGCCAAACGTTTCCGGGAATCAGTTGATGCCAATTGTTCCCTTTTCTGTGAAGCCTCTACCAACTTTTGCAATCGAATGACTTCGTCGGAAGAAGTGGCTTGCTGTTGCTTATGAGAACCAATGACCGCCTTCATGGCATCAATTTCTGAAGCTTGGCGTTGAATCTTTTCCAATGAAAGTTTCGACTCACTTGAAGTTTCATCAGTCTTTGCTTCAAGCTCTACAACTCGTTTGACTGCTTGATACGAGCTGTTCAACGTTTCGACAAGCCTTTCCTTGAGTAACTGGTTGGACAGGACCAACTTGTTCATGTCCAGAATTCGATCTTGAGCCTTGCCACCAGACTCTTGGTTCTCAACCAATTCCAAGAGCTTGGTGTGCATACTCTCGAGGTCTCCCCTGGCTTCAGACAAATCTGATTCCTTCTGGATGTTCTCGTTCTCCATATTTGTCATCTCGTACTTGAGTTCATCCATCTTGGAGGTCATGGTGTCTACTTTGGATGCCAATTGCTGGTTCTCGGATTGGATCTTCCTCACTGCTGCACTTTGAGAGTGTAAGGCTGCATCCTTGGCTCTGATCTTGGCCTCGAGACTCGAAATAGTCTTTTGGTGCTGTTTCTGTTGCTCTTTGGACGACTGTTTCAGACTTTCTAGTGCTTTTTTGGCCGACATGTGATGTTCGTGTGAGTCTTTCAAATCACGGACCAACTTTCCAATGAACTGTTGGTAAAGTCGCTTTTCAGAAGAAGAAATTTGCTGCATGGAACTCTCCGTGAAAGCCTCTCCATCAGTTGATTCATTGATTCTGGATGCCTCCTGAAGCATAGACCCAAAATCGAAATCAGCAGGTTGCAAGGTATCTCTGGATTGCGACATATCATCGAGAAGAGACTGCGACATTTCCCATTGCATCCGCAAGTGCATGGCATCTTCGTTGAGGCTAGCATTCTCCAGCTGCAGGTCCACAATTTCAGCGTTCAACTCTTGCTCTTTGGCGGTAGCAACAGACTTTTGTTTTTCCAACTGCATGGATTTCGAGGCGAGGGTAGCTTCGGCTTGCGCAAGTCGTTTCTCCAACAGCTGGAATTCCTTCATGGAAGGAACATCTTCCTTTCTCATACTGTGAAATTTGGCCATGGCCTGTTTCATGGAATCGGTAGCAGCCTCAAGCTCTCTGATGCGATCATCCCTCTGCTTGACCATGGACGAATACAAATCCTTTAATTCTCTCTCGGTTTTTGCCTGAAACAACAGAGAACATGAGTGGATGAATGGATGAGGCTATCATCCATAACGGACCAGGAAATCGTCAGGACTTTTTCCAACTTACATGTTCCTGACGAGCGTGATCCAAGCGTTTTTCAAAATCTTGTCTCAAGAACTCATTCTCTTCCAACAGTTGATCCATACTTTCTTGAAGCTGCTGGTTGGTGGCTCTGGATTCTTGGTCATAGTGCTCGTGAACAAAGGAAGAATGTGCTTGTTGGGCGCCACCCTTGGATGCATTGTGTGAGGTAGAACCTTGATGATTGGTGCAGGTTGTTTGGTGTTGTTGTTGTCCAATGTTGGCTCGCTTGGGAGATGGGAAAGTGAAACAAGATGACACATCTTGGTCAGTACTGGCATGTGATTCGGAATCCAAGAGGTTGCGGTGTGATGGCGGTGCAAAGGATTGGGAAGCGGCCACTGTGTCCTGGACAATATTGAACTCAATGGTCTCCTCTTCGTAACTGACAACATTGGGTTCTTTGGTCGATATGGACTTGAAGGATTGATATGTGGAAGGAACCTGTTGTAGTGTCGAGGAAGAGGTGTCTGTCTGGGAAAGAGGTGTTAACCCCGTGTGCTGTCGCTCCCCACTCTCATTGCAAATCTCATTGAGTGTCGGCGGTAGTGCTTTGGTTTGACTACCGGTAGATGGTTGGTGTGTACTTGATTGGTTGGAAAGAGCCAAGGGTGGAGCCTGACGAGATGCAGGTGACTGCTCCAAACGGGAGTGCCCTCCCCATGCCGAAACAAAGGTAAGCTCTCGGACTTGATGAGAACGCTTCAAAATATCAATAATCTCGTCGTAGGTGGTCCCCACTGCATGAGAAGCTTCAGCCCGCACTACATAGTCCCCCGGTTGAATGGAAGCTGCCTTTCGCGCTTGTCCTGGCTGCTTGGGTCCACCATCGACAAAACGAACAATACGGGCGGGATAGTCCGCATGTGCCGATTGTTCCGAAGGAGCCTCGAGTTGCAAGCCCACCGGTCCAGGACGAAACGTGATGGACTGTTCTTGGAAGGGTTGTACCTCTGTGATGGTCCGGGAGGCTCGTACCACTTGGATGGAAGTTTCTTCCCGCGTGGTGACACTACTTGCAGTAGTAGTCGTTCCACTGGCCGTTGGCGTGTGATTGCTCCTTCGAACTTTGACCTTTTTCAAAGCATGATGGTGTTGCTGGGTTTCTTGTTGGGTCCGAAGAACATTCGAAGAAAGGGAGGTTCCAAACTTTCTCCGAGGAAAAGAACGTTGCTGCTGCAAAAGAGACGAAACAGTTGGATGAGTGAGAATGTTCTTTCGAGTTTTGCACCAAAACCATCCTCACAAAACAAACTTACCCCCAATGTATCAGCCATGGCCACAGAAGCTACAGAATGATAACAGTGTTTGTTGTTGCTCTTTTGTTGCTTTGGTATTGTACTCGTAACGACTACCCTGATCGTTTTAATCGTCTTATTGGCAACAACAACAGGCAGCACTACTCGTACAACAACGCATCTCTGCCCATCAGAACGACGACAACGACGTTGGACCTTGGACCAGGATGGCGCGGGGCCGGTGGGATTCTTCAATTCAAATTTTCTTGGCACACTTTTTCCTATGAGTCACGGACTCGACTCCCGTGTGATGTATAAATGACGTCAGCAGAGGGGAACGAAGAATCTTCTGGATGCGGCAACAACAACTCTCACAAAACCGACCTCCTCCCAAACGACGTTGCTTGGGGTGTGCACACTGACAGTTTGTTTGTTTGTTATACTCGTCACAACACAACAACAAAGAATAGAATGGCTACTCCATCCTTCTTGACTGGAAAGCTTGCATTGGTAACCGGAGGCAGTGGTACCATCGGCAGAGCCATTGCCAAGGCCCTCCTTACCTCCGGCGCCGACGTCATTCTCACAGCCCGACGTGTCGAAAAGTTGGAAGACGCCAAGGAAGAACTCTTGTCGGGATTGGCCGAACCATCAAGCGCTAAGGTCCATGTGCTTCCTAGTGATGTGTCTAGTGAAGAGAGTGTGGTTAGTCTATTTCAAAGTATTGATGGACTCAAGGCACAAGGTGTCGATTTGTTGGTCAACAATGCAGGTACGCTTGAGATTGTTCTGGTTCGATACCTTCCAACAACAACGACAACAGCCGGTAGTCTTATCCTTGTATTTTCTTTCTATAGGTATCGCAGTTCCTGGTCCTACCGAAGAATTGACAGCCGCCGACATGGAACGTGTCTTGTCCGTCAATGTCGTGGGACCCTTTTTGTGCGCCCGCGAAGCCATCAAGCGCATGAAACTCGCTGGTGGCGGCCGTGTCATTAACATTGCTAGCATCTCTTCCATGGCACCCCGCCCCAACAGTGCTACCTACACCACTTCCAAATATGCCATTCAAGGCTTGTCCAGGAGTTTGGCCTTGGATGCTCGGCCCCACAATATTGCCGTGGGAGCGATTCATCCTGGGAATGTCATGAGTGAATTGTTGACACCGGAAGAAGTGGCCATGCGAGAAGAAGCGGAAGGGTTTATGCAAGCCGAAGATGTAGCCAGTTGTGTCTTGACCATGGCCAGTTTACCGTATTCTTCCAACATTTTGGATTTGACCGTCATGCCTACCCGACAGCCATTGGTTGGAAGGGGATAATCATCATCGTCATTGTCATTGTCATCATTATTATCATTATCATTGGAATAAGGTTGGAAAGAATGACTTGATTTTTTGCCTGTATGGACTGTATTTGTAGGATGGATGAGAATGAGAACGGGTGTGAGGTTGGATGATTGCTCTGTTGTGCGACTCGACTAAACGTACCGTAATATCGAAAAGGGGCAAGGAGAATAATTCCTACCGACAGAATCATCCTTCCAAGAAAAGCTTCATGCAGTGTTCTTCTTTTCTTCGCCACTCGTGCAAGTACTTCGTTGTTCTTCAAACCCTCCATCATCATCTACAAGGCATTCTTTTCTTGAGAATACTTGCTTCAACATGATTCTGATGGATGATGGGCTGCTCAGGCACAAGAACCCAATGGAAACTGGGTCCAGTCTTGGTCGTGCCATTTGGTTTGTCCCTCTCCCCGACCACATTCCGACGCCCTACAAGCGGCGTTGGGCAGTAGTGTGATGCGCCACTGCCACCGCGTCACGCCTTCGTTGTCAACTCCCTCCCCCGACGTTGGATTTGGTATGGTAGTTAAGTATTGCTGTTGTCTAACCTTCTAAACAACAGAAATAGTATGCGTAACATAAAACAGTTTATGTATGGATACTATGGTATACAAAGTGAAATGTCCAAGCGCCGGACCGTAGGGTTTGAAACGTCTCCCTCCCTCCAAAAATACAGTTCGGAGGGAACGACGACTGCACCTGTCGCCAGCCTACTCTTGTAAGTAAATTGACCTTGCTCCCAAGATGCGAATAAAATAGGCCTAGATTTGAAAAAGAAAGAGCAAGAAAGTAGAATCGTCGTACGGAGATGGGAAGCGGTGGTTCCCCGCCATTCGCATTCCTGGCGCGTTTCCACCTATCATCATCGCTGTTGCTGCTTGTCGTTGCCATCTTTGTGCAACGAAAAAAAGGAGAATCCAGCCAAAACAACAAGGTACTCGTACCGTAGTACTTGTCTCATATCTCCTACGTAGATACGTCTCTAGATTCCTTAGCTTTTGTTGAAAAGGAAGATGGTGAAGCCTCGCCGATCTCGATTGCGACGATTGCTCGGCCTCAAGGCGAAGCAACCCGTCAAGGCGGATGATATGACAGAAGCCACGGAACTGCACCAAGAAGAGGTCTGCTCCACTTCGAGTGGCATTGCTTCCCATGCGTCCGTGGACGGCAACGAGTCCCTGGAAGATCCCTACGCCGATGTGAGGGACCGCATGGAGATGCTTTCTGCCAAGAGCCGAGCTCAGTTTGCTCGGGTCAATGCGGGCGAGCATGTGGCTCATGAGCTCCAGTTGCCTCTCTTTGCTGCCTACACAACCTACTTGGGATACGCTGTCCTGATTTTCTGCGGACACGTCCGTGATTTCTTTGCCAAGATCTTCGGCTATGGGCGTTATTTGCACCGAAAGACTCCCTTTGGCTCGGACAATGTGCAGGAGTATGCACCACTCCTCCAATCTTGGGAGAACTTTTATACTCGCCGTCTCTACCACCGTATTCAAGATTGCTTCAACAGACCTATAGCCTCCAACCCTGGAGCCACCATTCAAGTCTTGGAGCGAGTCAGTTATGATGGCTGCAAGAGTATGGACCTCTTGGGCACCTTGGACGACTTGGAAAATGACAGGCAACGAGACTCCTACAGAAACGCCCCACATTTTGTGCAAGTTTCGGAGGCTCGGGTAGCTCGTCAATGTCTCAATCTCGGAAGTTACAACTACTTGGGATTTGGAGACGATTGGCAAGAGACCTGCAAGAAGGACGTCATGGCCTCGCTTGATAGCTTCCCCATTTGCAACAGTTCTTGTCGCGATGAGTTTGGAACCACCGCCTTGCACAAGGAGCTTGAAGACACCATTGCCTTCTTTTTGGGGAAAGAGGATGCCTTGGCGCTTAACATGGGTTTCAACACCAACAGTACTGTCATCCCTGCCTTGGTTGGACGTGGTGATTTGATCATCAGTGACGAGCTTAACCACTCGTCCATCGTCAGTGGAGCTCGTTCCAGTGGAGCCTCTATTCGCATCTTCCGCCACAATGACACCAACCACTTGGATAAAATCCTCCAGGAAGCCATTGTCAGTGGTCGTCCTCGCACTCGACGCCCTTGGCGCAAGATCATGGTTGCCGTTGAGGGTATTTACAGTATGGAGGGCGAGTACTGCGACTTGAGCAACGTTGTCCGTGTTTGCAAGAAGTACGGGGCCTTTGTCTATTTGGATGAAGCCCACTCCATTGGAGCCATGGGGCCTACTGGACGTGGAATCACGGAGTATTGCGGTGTGGACACCAGTGATGTTGATGTTATGATGGGAACGTTCACCAAGTCCTTTGGAGGTATGGGTGGTTACATTGCTGCCAACAAGGATATTATCGACTATTTGAGGAAGAGGTGTGCTGGTAGCATCTACCACAACTCCTTGTCCCCAGTCGTCTGCCAACAGGTTATTACCAGTTTCAAGGTATGTTGCGCTGGGTTCTTGCCGTTGTCATTGTTTGGATGGTAGTGTCTCACCGGCAATCTGTAGGTTATTATGGGATTGGATGGAACCAACATTGGGCGCAAGAAGATTCAGGCTCTCCGCGACAATTCGAATTACTTCCGCATGAAGCTCCAAGACATGGGTCTCACGGTGCTCGGCCAATTCGATAGTCCCGTCATGCCTGTCATGTTGTACAACCCCACCAAGATTGCTGCTTTTTCTCGCGAGTGCTTCAAGCGAGGATTGGCGGTCGTGGTGGTTGGATTCCCTGCGGTGCCCATTTTGACGTCTCGTGCTCGTTTCTGTATATCTGCGGGCCACACACGTGAACAGTTGGACCGCGCCTTGCAAGAGATTGAAGAGGTTGCCATCAAGTTGAAGTTGCGTTATGACATCTCCACCTTTGGCTAAATTGTATGTTGTGCCAACAGTATTTTCAAGAAGAATGAATGGGTCTTCAAACTAGTGATCAAAACATGTGATAGTTATGTCCACCATTTAAAAAACTATAGACCACCGGAAGTTTACAGGGTTGCTGTGTACGAGTAAAAGGATGAATACGGGTGGTGAGAGAGGCAAGGCACTGGGAAGGTAGAGTAGAGAACTGTGTGACATGGGTGTGGCCCGATAGGGCGATGGATCGCAAGGAGTACATCATCATCGGGGCCTTCCCCTGGAGACCCCATGTTGCGAACCCAGCGATATATACAACTAATACGCATACGGAACTGTACAGGTGGTGATTTTCTGTACGCTCGCTCAACTGTCATCCGTGGAACACGAACTAATCTCCAACGAACTACTATCGTCAGAATCCGAGTCTTCCCCATCCGTCGAGGCATCCATCCCCAGATCCGCCGCCAGACACTTTCCTGCAATCCTCAATACATCCCGTACCAACTTTTCATCCTTGACTTTGGCTTGCACCTTGGTGACCACCTCCTTGAGCCCCTTCTTGAAGGAATCCTTGTTGGTAATTTCAATGTCTTTGAGGTTTTTGGTATGTTTCAAGGTATTCTCGACAGCGTAGAGTTGGAGCTCTGCAGTATCTAAGAGCGCCTGAAGCTTGGAGTTTTCGACGACCGAATTGTTGTACTGTGTTTGGGCTCCTGCCACGGCTCGTTCACTCTGCTTGTTCATTTCCTCCATGGTGGCAATATTCTTCTCCAAGTTCCGTCGGTCCTTTTGCTTCTTGCGCAAGTTCTTTTCGAGTGTCTTGTTGCAACCAACCAGGTGGTCTCGGATAACCTCTTCGTCAAACCCCATGTGCTTGAGCAACGAAAGGTTGGAAAGCTCATTTCCTTTGAGGCGTTTTTGTTGATCGGCCTTTCGGATTACCTGGGCTTCCTCTTTGATTCGCTCAAGCTCTGCTTCCTCTTCCTTGAGAGCATTGAAGAGCTTCTTGGCTTCTATCTTGAGGCGTCTGATATCTTGCGTAACCTCATTGAGCATGGCCGTTGCATCGGGAGGGCCATCGTTCCGGTTGCTGGTTCCGTTCATGGTAAGACACATGAAAATGTGGTTCTCGTCGGTTGAGCTTTTTTGGGGGGGGGAAGTAGTGGCGGGAAACAGCCGCTGGCAGGTGGAACCAGTGACTGCTAATTCGTGACTGGCCCATCAACAACATCACGCACCACAACAACAAGAACTTCCGTACAGAATTCTGCGAATCGAAGATCTACAACTACGAGTACACCACTTCCAAGCTTAAACTGTCAAATTGAATTTACCTACAACCCAACAACACTACTAGCTCCCCAAACAAGAAAGGGCCGTTGGTGGAGGTTAAACTGCAATGTGAAGCATGGAGACTTTCATTCGGAGCACGAATCATGGTAGTCCCACAGGATTCGTCCAAGAGCTTCTTCCACCCATCAACCAGCACGCGGAGTAGGAATTTCTTGGGTAGTCTTGTGACGTCACAAAATTCGTGGCAAGCCATCGTAGTTGTCGTTTCTGTACGTATCACGCAAGTGCAACTTGTACGAGAACCTCAGGTACTGGAAGAAGTACTACAACTGGTACTGTAGACTTCGCCGTATGGGTGACACCCCACATGAATGAAACCACGCAGATTGTTCTTTTGGATCGGGTTCGAGTAAGAGAGAGCCATTGTTGACAAGTGATTGGAGTAAGAAACAGTTCCTCTTGTCTTTTTGTCATGTTCAATCTATCACAGTCTGCATCCAACGAAACTCTGGATGTTGACAAGTGGTCCACAGACGAAGATGATACTGTCCCTGAGAACAAGGTTCGTGGACAAGAATTTTCCCTGGCCCATGTGGATGACGATGAATCGACAGGGTGGCTGGGGTCCATTTCTACGGATTTCCGACAGTTGGCCAATTGCTTTAAGGAATCCACCATACCTGTGCTTGGGGGAGTAGCTACTCTTGTGCACAACACCGCCATGGCCGTAGCCGCTGAAATCGCTGAACTCGAACGAAGCGAGGACGAAGCTGAGCAACGCGCCACATGTAGTTTGCCACTTCCTTGGGAAATTGCAATCCATCAAGGGTTGGAAGAGTCTCAATATACGGTGGATACGGAATTAATGGACGCAGTGTTGGCCTTGAGTCTCAGAGAGGATACCTTCAAAGAACCCTACCAGACCAAGGAGAACTTCAATCTAGATCCTGCCCGGGTCGATTTGGTGCACCGGTTACTTGAAATCGATGACAACTTGTCGACCATTCATGCTCGATTGGCAGGTACGTTTTCTAACCTTTACTATCCAATGGATCGATTTTCTCAAAGAAGTGCAATGGTTGCTGGCGAACCGAATTATAGGTCGAAAAAACGTTCAGGAAGAAGTCTTTTGGAGAAATTATTTTGCTCATTGTGATAGTGTTAGAGAGACGATGCAGAATAATGCAGTTCAGCAGGATCAGAAAACTGAACTGTCTGCATCAGATACCAACATCGAGGAAGAGGAAGGGCAACCGACGCCGAGTTCGGCTTTCGATGCAAACAGTGGCGAAGCCAGTGGCGAGGTTGAAGACAAATGCGAGGATGATTCTTCTCTTGTGCCGGCGTCGATACCGGACGACACATCATATGTTCTACCTTCGGCTCCCACCAGCATGAATACCTTTACGTCGACAACCTCGTATGACGATTTGGTGATTGTCGAGCATGGAGGACCGCAACCTTGAACGATTGTATGAGTGGCAAGCGTGAATAGAGCACATAGCGCAATATATACTGTAGGACTACTGCTCCAAGTGAATGAATACTAACAAATCCTTTCCCTATGTGGTTATGTCAAACTCATGAGTTCTCGCATCAGCAGCTCGTCCTCCTTTTTGACAAAACGACCCTTGACACGCAACCGACTGTCGGCAAAATTCTTCCGGACATCGTATTTCACAGTCTTGGTCCAGACACGGTGGTTGCGCTTCTCCAAAAACCGTGCTATTCTTACTCGGCGGCTCTCGGGACTGTAGGCGCCAACCCATCCCTCTGGACGCTCCACATGCAAGAGTCCATTGGCATCGATTGACGTCTTGATGTTGGGGTCGGACATGGACCTCGGGCGACCAGATCCTGGTTCGTGTTCCACCTTTTCCTCCGCCTCGTTCTTCCTCTGCTTTTCCAGCTTGGCTTGTTCCTTCCTCTCCTTCTTTTCCCTCTTCTCGCGCTCCTTTTGTTGTTTCTTTTCTTCCCGTTCGCGACGCTTCTCCTCAGCCTTCATTGACTTTCTTTCAGCTACCGTCAATTCCTTGTCCTCGGCAGCCAAACTGATGCTGAGATTGCTAGGCAAGTCCGGTGCCGAAGAGCGTCGTTCTGACCTGTCAATACGAAGGACTGGTTGTTGCTGCGTCGGTACGGGCATCATTCCAGGATGTTCCACACCTCGCTCCATCCATCGCCCATAGTCGACAGGGGTGGTGTCATGTGGAGGGACTACATTCCCAATTAGAGCGGAAAATAGACTGTTGGACCGTTGCCGGAAATTCAGATCGACCGAAAATGTGGAATTGGAACGCGAGCGTTGTCCTGGGGGGACTGGAGAAGGTTCCCTGTATGGCAAATGGTGATAGGCATCCGTATGTTCCATACCGCCATCAAAATCCAACTCTCCAATACCATCTGATGCTTCATAGCCCATATGCGAGTGCGCAGGAACTCCCATGGGATGGTGCGCCGCTGCCCCCCTTGGATCGACCGGATTGTAGGCAATGTTCTGACTGGTCAAATCTCGCATCCCGGAATCGGTCACATTCAGGAAATCCAAATCCAAATCCCCCAACAAATCAATTTCATTCCTGGCTCGATTGGAAAGTGTTCCATTCTGAAGCATCGTTTCCAAGAGTCCTGTGTCTCCTTGTTCGTACTTATCCAAGGCATGCTGCAACTCATTGTCTTGACCGGAAATAATCAAGTCTTTGAGAATACCTTTTTGATCTCGGTCGATCATACCCTTTTGTTCCAGTTCGGCCGAAACCTTGAGCCGCTCGGAAATGCTCTGTGAAACAAAGAGAATACTAGGGTTAGAACCACGGGACAAAAAAGGATTCGGCACCGTGACAACCTTTGGGTGCTTACCCCAGCTCGTGCCCGCTTCCCGAAATGCGAGGCCTCGTAGGAAGTTGCCAAATGATTGGGTGGCGTATGTGACATGTGAGTATTGTTGAACGTAGACGCAGCGGGGTCGGTAATATTGTTCAAGAAGGAACTAGCAGTGGACCCAGCAGAGCCGGGCTGGGAAGGCAGCGGCCCCAGTGCGGAAGGGTTGTGTGGGGCCGGAGGCTTTTGAATAGCGCGAGGAGCCGATCTCGTAGTCGTTGGGTGTTCTGGAAGTGGAAGCAATGGTTGAAAGTGTTGCTGATTGCTCTGTTGGGGCGTTGCCTCCGATTCTGGCGGCCGAGCCGTTGCATTGGACTTGGAATCTTTGGATTTGTTGGAGCGGTCAGAATTCATTCTCTCTGCGGATTGGCTGTCAAGAATAGAAGGCGACACGGTTCCAATGGAACATTCTGTATAGTTTGTATCAATAGTCCCGACCGTAGCCATGGAGCGGTCTGTATTTCCAAGGGTTCTGGCACTGGCAATAATGGAGAAGTCCATGTCGTCCATATCATCTCCTTCTAGATTCTGCACTGTTCTTCCACTCTCTGTAACTGTAAAGTTCACATCAAAGTCATCATCTCCATCGGTCGACCCGTACTCGTTCTTTCGTTCTGCCTCCATGCGGGCAAAAAACTTGGTACGAGGATCCATGACTTATATTATGTGTGGCGACCCCAATTCACGCACTGGTTAGACACCAAACGCCCTTGTCCAATCCACAGATAACAAAGAAACTCCCTTGTCTTTCGGAAGCGCTCTCGTTTAGATTGACTTCTATTTCAAACAATCAATGGCAATACAACCAACAACCAACAATAGGGTTCCGCAGTCGTAAGAGCTGCTCTCGTTGCAAGCAAGCAACGCACAGGGTTTTTTGGTGAATATTTCTTCACGTGATCAAGCTGCGAGAATGCCACACACCCAATTTTCGGGGGAGTCACAAGCTTCGTCACGAGAATTCTAGAGGCGGTGCACCTCCGAGTTCTTATAGCGCGAGTCTTTTCCTAGTCGTTCACATATTTATATCCGTATCCTCATAACAGGAGATAGGTCATAATTTGTCTGAGAAACTCCTTCAGACGTTCCTGTGACATGAACAAACGTCGTCTCCGTTGCCGTCAAGAAGCTGTGTTGTGCGGTCCAAGTCAGTCGCCGCCTCCTCTGAAAGCTTGGGCTTGGCCGATAGGAACAAGTGCTCGTCTTTGGGGTTGAATCAATGTGGATAGTCTTTGTTTCAATAGGCAGCATGGACCAGTGTATGGTGCATCGGAATCTCCTTGCTCGGATGTTTAGGAACAAGAGATTCCAATCTCTGAAAAGGAATTCCAACAACAGATTCTCTCTCCGCCAAACCTAGACAAGGCGAGTCTCATTGACTCGATCGACCCAATCAAATTCCAGAATTCCGTCAACGGGAAATTGCACCAAATCTCGCTCCACCAGTGACTCCGCCTACCGACGAAAAAATGTCGTATTATATTGGATGACACGGTTCCTTTTGGTCGGAATACTTTTCCCTTTTAGTCATTACCACCATCATCACCAACAACAACCATCATCATCATGTCCACAGATGTTCTAGATGTCCGCTCCATCTCTAGAGACCTGTTCTCTGCCAGCATCGGCTCAGTCGCTTGTTGTTACACGGGTCAACCCTTCGATACGGTCAAGGTGCGAATGCAAACGCGCCCCGACGAGTTCCGTGGTGTCTTTACGTCTACCTACCGAATTATCACAGAAGAAGGGATCCCTGCGCTCTGGAAGGGAGCTGTTCCTACTGCTGGAGGTATGATTTTGGAGAATTGTATGGCGTTTGGTGTCAATGAGGCTTTGAAGCGAGCCTTTCCCGATGACCCCGCCGAGCGAGAAAATGCAGGTGGACCTCCCAGTCTCTTCAAACCCTTTTTGATGGGATCCATTACTGGATGCTGCTCTGCTACTGTGTTGTTGCCTAGTGAGATTATCAAGGCCAAGACACAAATTGTGGTTGGATCGACGACGTCACAGGAAGTGTTGGCGACCATGTTGAAGCGACAAGGGGTTCGATCGTTGTTTGTTGGATTTGATGCTCAATTGATGCGGGATGGACCCTTTTATGCCTTTTTCTTTGGAGGTACGTGTGTGCGTGCGTTGTCGTTGGCTTGGCTCGGCAGATACGACGGCAGCTACCAGGGATTTTTTGCTTTTGTCGTTCACGTCGTCATCCAAAAGTCTAATACTCATTCAATCACGTATCATTGTTCTCCCCAATCCAATAATATTACTCAGGCTACGAGTTGTGGTGCTACTTTTTTGAACAATACGTTCCCAGCATGCCCGATGAGGTTCGATTCTTTTTGAGGTATGTACGCACGGTTGATTTGGTTGTTGTCGTCGTCGTCGTCGTTGCCGTCATCGGTTCCATGGTCTCACCATAGTATTGTATAGTGGTGGACTGGCTGGTATGTGTGGATGGACCATGGCCATGCCCTTTGATGTTCCCAAAACCAACGTTCAATCTCGTTACGATACCAAGGTCTTTGGAAGTTACTTCCCTGAATTCATCAAGATCGCTCGGCAACGAGGGATTGGAGGACTCTACAGTGGGTTGGGACCTACGTTGGTACGAGCGTTCCCTGCGAATGCTGCTCTCTTTTTGGGTGTGGAAAGTACCAAGAAGGTCTTTGACAAGTTCATGTGGCCTGAGAAATAAATAAGAAACGAAGAAATAGTAGTTTGTACGTTATACAGCCCATGGACAAAGGGCGCGCCAAACTTGTTTAGTCGAACTAGTCATCATTCATCATCCTATCCAGGTTCGAGAGGTCGTCCATGGCCGGACGTTCTTGTCACGACATTCGGTTGGCACTCTATCATCCATCAAGCATTATCCTTGGGATAACCCAACCAACTACTTTACAGTACCAGTACTGATGAGTCGAGTCGAAGTCTTGTCATCAGATGACGATGATGACGAACCTCTCTTCAGCAGTCCTGATCCCGCCTCCGATCCAGAGGACGATGATGTCTTTAAATGCAAAGCACGACGCTTTGTTCGCTTGGACGACAATGCCAAGACTGCATCATCATCGGTAACAACCCCCACACCCAGCAAACCCAAAGCAACTACACAATCTCGCCGTGCACTCACTTCGACACAACGTGCTCAAGAGAAAAGAAATATTCAACGACAAGAATGGTTGGAAGCTGCTGATTCAGATTCCGATGCCGAGAATGTCGTCACCACCATGGAGGATTCCCCCTTTCATCTCGCACAACAAGAAAAATCAAAAACCAATCCAACAACCAAACGGCGACTACAATATGAGAATTCGCCTTCCGCCAAGAAACAAACAATAGTGGATCTATTGGATAGTGATTCCGAGGAGGAAGGAGGAACAACAGACTATGTTCCCCTGGCCTTTGTCAATGGATGGAACAAGGATGCCGTTGATGTTTTGTTGCAAAGTCAACTGGCTACTGCCAAGTTACAAATGGCTCAACAGTATCATGCCGAAGATGTTATTGTCCCGGTCGAATCTCCCATTTCCTACAAGCCGCCCACGTCGGCGGCTTCCAGTACCAAACCAGCACCGACCCCTGCGAGACCCACAAACTTGGGACAAAAGCTACGTTTGGGATGTCGAACCCAAATGGAAATCAATGGACGAAAAGAGAAACCTGCTACACAAATGTATGCCTTGCATGAATACGAGCCCTTGTCGATTCTATCCAACAAACTTTGTAAAGTCCTGTCGGTTCCCAATACGGCACGAATCACATGGACCTTTGATGGCATGACGTTGGATTTGAAGCGATCACCGCATTCTTATGAAATGGAAGATGAAGATTTAATTGATATTTCCATCAAGATGTTTGTGGTCAAGGATGTTTCCACAAACGCTACCAGTACCACAGCAGGCAACACAACAGTCAACAGGGGTCCCATACTGTCCCTTCAATTGCGAATACAAGCCGGCAAACACTCCAAAATATCACCACTCCAGTTCGGTGCCAACGAAACCTTTCAACGACTGGAGGAACTCTATCGAAAGCAACAGAAACTTCGTCCTACGGCCAAGTTGACGTTTCGGTTTGATGGCTTTGTGTTGGACAAGGCCAAGCGTCCTGTTGACTACGACATGGAATCGGAAGATTTGATTGACGTGACCATGAAATAAGGAAGGAATGGCATTTGCTTGCAATTGTCGGGGTGGTGTGATGTGTTATATTATCCAAAAGGGGGACAGCAGTATTTGGTCAGAATTAGCAACAACTTTTAGTACGTCCACTATTATTGTAGATCCAATTGCCATTGGGATCGTTTCGTGGCAGGCCAGGACTCGCTCCGCAGTTTCGACAATACGTCCATGGGTTTGGCCATCACTACTACTTCCTGTACGGTCATGTCGCAGGCGTTCCGTTCCGTCCAACTGAAAGGCAACGAGGCAATACCAGCATGGACGGCTTTGCAGGCAGGTGCAATCACAGCCACATCGGCACCAAACGACGATAGGACAGACACAACTTGCTTGGCAACGTCTTCGGGAGCTGCATCATTGTCTCCCATCAAAATGGATTGGGTTACCGACACGTGATCTCCCATGGCTTGACAAAACTTTTGTGCCACGGCTTGGGTGGGTGTCACCAGAACCACACGTGGTCGGATCATAAAGACCGGAGACACACCAGTAAAACTGTCTGGATCCGGTGTATCATACCAATATCCACTTCCAGGTGTTTCGAGTGGTTGGTATATTCCACAATCCGTGATTTCCACCGAAACACTGGGGTCTCCGCTTTTGGAACCCACCTCTTCCATAGCATCCAACACTTGCCAACCCGACGCGACATGTCCAAATATGACATGCTTGCCATCGCATTGAGGAGCCTTGTCCAAAGTTATAAAGAATTGAGAACTATTGGAGTTTTTGCCTGAATTCCCCATACTCAAAATACCTCGTCGATTGTGCGATAGTTGCAAACCAGCTCGTTCATCCTTGAACTTTTTGCCAAACACGGATTCACCACCACTTCCATTGCCAAAGACAAAATCTCCACCCTGTACCACAAAGCCTGGAACGATACGATGAATGGTAGACTTTCGAAAGGTCAATGGTTTGCCAGATTCTCCCATTGGTGCTGGTTTGACCTTGCCCCCTGTCCAAATGGCCGATCCATTCGCACACAGCGTGGCAAAATTCTCACACGCCAAGGGTGCGACGTCCCAATACAATTGCACCACAATACGATTCCCTTGCGATACGGGTTGTGTAATAATCCCCCCACATTCTGTATCTTTCGGAGCCCACTCATGATCGGAAGCAATGGTTTCCGGTATCCGGGATAGTTCAGAACCTCCTAACTGCAACAGATTCTTGCTCGAGAATCCATAGCGGGTGTTGGTGGCATCGACAAAGGCTGCGGCCGTCGCCAACTTGGAACGTTGTTGATGCATATCAATATCTAAAAAGCAAAAGGCACAAGAAGTCTTGTCAATCGAAGACATGGTAGATAGAATGGATGAAAGGATACTCTTGGTTTGGCACAGGGTGAGTGTGGCAGTCACCACTAACTGTAAATTAGTGGAGGCAGGCAGTGGTTGCATGGTACTACCTAGTAAGTGTTTAGTCATGCGAGTCAAACACTGCTGCGACAGGACTACAACAAGCGTAGCTATACGAAAGAGTGTACCCCAAACTAGTCCTATGGATGTAATTATCGTTTACACAACAATATCTCCTTCGGACCCAGACACAGAAGTTTTTCCTGTCCTTTCGAGTTCACTCCCGGAGTCATCATCGTCATCGTCATCGTCGGCGTTGTCTTCGCCGGTTTCATTGTTGTTGTTGTCATCGTCGTTTTCATTGTCCTCCTCTTCTTCCTCCTCTTCTCCCTTGTTTTCTTCCTCCTCCTCTTCTTTTTCGTCATTATCATCGTCTCCACCCGTCGTGGACATAGTTTGATTGTTTTGTTCTTCGTCACCATCCTCGTCCTTTTCTGGTTCATCCGCCTTGCTACTATCTTCTCCTTCGTCTAGCTTGGTTTCGACGACAGGCTTGGTCTTGGTAGCCTCACTCTTCTTTGGTTTGGCTGTTGTGGAAGCAGCTGCAGCAGTGGATGAAGTCGTAGTAGTAGTGGTCTTCTTCTTCTTGGTAGTAGATGCTCCCGACGTGACGGATTTGTCCAACTGGATTTTGGCTGGCAAGAGCCACTTGATGTATCTGCCTGTTCCTGCTGTTCTGGTGAAGCCAACCTTCAACATGGACTTGGTAATGGAAGCTTGATAGCTTTTTGGCTCCATGTTGGAGAGCATTTGTTCGACCCATGCCTTGTACTTGGGAGATTCTTGAATCCAGGCCATGACATCGGTTCGGGCAATTCCACCATCTGCTGCGATGGCTTGGACTTTGGGGTCCTTGGCAGCATCCTCAATGGCATGACTACAAATAAGAGCACCCATGATATGATGCTTTCGTTCCCAAACACCGGCCTTGTGAGCCTTGTCCATTTCTTCCAAGAGAGCTTCGGAGGACATGTCGGCCATTTCACTGAGAGCTGTCTTTTTGTTAGACGTGGAAGTTGTTTCGTCAGTGGATGCTTTGCGTTTGGTTCCCGTGGTGCGAGACGCAGATGCTGTGGTGGTGGCAGGCGATGGAATGGTGAAGGATTTGGGAGGTGCCGAGGATGCGGGAGGAACCAAAAAGTACACGCTGTTGGAAGTAGCGGAAGAGAGAAAGAGTGAATGGTTGAGTAAAAGACATGCCACCAACAACCAACTACAAAACACCACTACTGGAACGTACCAAATACCTGACAAGCGAATGGCTGCACCCGGTGTCAGAATCACGGACTCTCCATGTTCCACTCGCTCCTGATTGACCAATATCCGATTCTTCCCCAAACATTCAATGACGAAAAACCCTCTAGGAGGAAGCTTTCCAGTTGTTTTTGGTAATTCTGCGGTATTGTCACATTGTGACTTCTTACGATAGACCAAGGAATCACTAGAAGGGTCGTGCTCGACGTGTCCGCCATTGGCATGGCGGAAACTGATCCGACATTGCTTGCGACTGAGTGCCTTGCGTTTGCCAAGTCCAACGAAGTGCGAAGCGTCTTTTTCATTTTCACTGGATCGACCAAGTGTGGCAGGTAGGGTGGAAATGGGAATGGAAATGCGTTGATAATCGTCCGTGGAGAGATCGAAACCGTCCAAGAGGCAAAGGCAAGGTTTGGATACGGAGCCACCAACAGTGAAATCGGTTTCTTGACTGGTATTGGTGTCGTTCAGTTCTTCAGAAGTTGGCTTTTCGGTGCCTGTGTTGGACGTTGCTTCACCGGCTTCGGTCATGTTGGAGAGTTGATGACGACTATTGTCGTTGTTGTTGCCTTGATCGAGTACGAGGAAGTGTGGTGGTGTCGGTCAAGGATTGCTTTCAGGACGTCAATACGGGGGAGGGGACTCGGAGATAGGCATTTTCACAGGGAACTTGTGCTCCCCAATTCTGATCCCCCATTCAGCCATGCACTTCTATGCAACATTCCAGTCACAACATTCCAGGCAACATTTCGTTCCAAGCTAGCAAGGCAGTTGCTTAAAGCCATGAAATCACTATGTGATCTGCATCGTTCCACACTACTACCAATGTATCCAATGGATACCAATGGTATCACAACTTGGATGTCATGGTTGTCAACATTACCAAAGCAAGTCGCCTACCACGAAGTCATGATGTTTTGTCAAGAAGCAACAGGTGCATTGCGCTGTTGGTGTTATTGTTAGGATTGTATTCCTCGGCCTTTGTTTGGATCGCTACGCCTGGGATTTTGAGATCAGAGCTTGACCTCTACCCAACACAAGTAGAGGACAGGAAAATCTCCTCGTTCCACCTAAAACAGAATCCCTACAGTTTTGTGTTGCTTCATTGGTGAGTGCCGGGTTCACTTTTCGAAGCAAGCCGCAAATGTCATGATTGTTGCACAACAAAACTGAAGAGCCACCAGCAGTGTGTTATTAGGAACCCACTATGTGATGTTGTAGTACAACAGAGTAGGAATACAAGGTTTCATCTTCGTGTCATGCCTCTGTCATCATTTCCAGAATATGCTTGGGACGAATGCGCAACAGCGCATAGATATGAAATGTTGACGTTGTTGCCACGACTGTCACGGTTCAGGTGCTGCAGGTGTCCACATGTTTTGTTTTTCCAGGAAGGAAAAGCCTTAAGGGATGGCACATGACTAGTCGAGAACTTCAAAGGTTGTGGGTCAATCTGCCATAGAGGTTGATCCCTGGATTTGGTTGCTCTGGAAGACGTTGTAGATGATGATGATGATGATGATGATAATGGAGGTGGAGGAATGCAACAATAGGGGAGGGGCTTCCCCGTATGTTTCCCCTTTTTGCTTTCCGAACCGATGCACCATATACGATGCCTGCCTCCAACAACAACCAGCTAGCCAGCCACATTCCAGTCACCAATGCACCACACGGTTCTTCTGTGGATGCTGGTGGTTGCTGTTTGTTTCCAAGTTTCACCCCAATGAAACATAGACAGACTCCACGCAGTCGTCGCTCTTCTCACAAGCTGTTATTGGTTCTAGTTGCTTTCTTGATTGTCCTACAACAACTCTTTAGTCTCCACCATGCCACGACCCATACTCTGCCACAACAACATCACCTTGCCAACTCGCAAATCCTGCTTCCACCCAAGAATGCACAACCTATTGCTTCAAATACAATCAACAATAGCACTAACCAACTTCCTCCTACATGGAAGATTCCAAAGAGAGACGATAACAATTCTACCTACAGTGCTTGTTTGTTGATTGCTGATGGTATGTATGTATTCAGGAGTTTTTGGGGAATGGAAACTTGTATTATGGATCAGGTCCCTCACTCTTTTTGATACTTTCCCGTTACTATCCCATACATATCATCATAGACAATCACTTTCTCATGGAATGGATTGCCTATCATTATACCACATTGCCCCTTCGCTATTTGATTGTGGCTCGGGATCCTCGGTCGCGAACATCTCCCAAGTTTATTTTGGATCGATGGGAACCTTACATGACCATTGAACGGTACGTCCAGTTCGGTTCGTTGGTTGGCTTGTTTGTTCTCTACCCTCTTGGTGTATCTCACCGTAGTAGTATATTTTCTAACATCGTCCATGGTACTCGTAGTTGGAACGACAAACGCTTCTTGCCTCCGGAATGGTTGAATCGCGTCCCCGCCGAAAATGATCCCATTGCCAAACTCATGAAACATCGAGAACGACAACGCAACTTTTATCCAGCCTGTTTTGAACATTTGCAAGCGGCGGGGCGACAATGGGTCATGGTCGTCGATGTCGATGAGTTTGTCGTACAGAATGCCCACTATCAACCAAAAGTGGGTACGAGCAATAGTACACTCATACTACGGGCTCCTCCTCCGACACATTCGTATCCTACCTTTCTACAAGCCATTCAACACCAAGCTCCCTACAATGCTTCCAACACATCCTGTATTTCCATGCCTCGTCTTCGCTTTGGCAATTTTGACAATGTTTCCATGACCCAGCCCCTCGCTCCATCTCCCTTTTCGGACACATCCCTCTTGACGTATCGATATCGTTGGAGAGCAGCATTGCACAATAAGAAAATCAACCGACATCCGAAATCGACGATACGAGTGGATCGAATTGATGCTTTTTCGAGACAAGAAACCGATGCACATCGGCCGGTCCGATCGGCGTGTCCGCGAGAGAATTTGTACATTGCCAATGTGGATTCGCCCTTTGTGGTGCATCATTATGTAGGGAGCAAAGAGCAGTTTCGGTTTCGGAAGGATGCTCGGGATGGGACCAAGACGAGAAGTGACGAGCAGTTGGAGGCGTATGGACAAATCTATCAGGCATACGATACGACAGCGTCGTCTTGGCTTCCAGCACTGATCGCGCAAATGGGTACAGAAACAGCTCAGCATCTACTGAAAGGAGTCGGGAATACTACCTACCAAGGAACATAAACAAAGTGTGTTTCTAATGAGCCCATTACAATTTCATTTACTCAACGTAGTCATCATATGCAACTTCTTCACATGTTCCTCCCTTTTCACTGCACTCAGCAACACTGTGGAAGGTAGCCAAGAGGAAAGTACCAGCGTACAAGCAGATCATTGTCGAAGGAACTCCGAAGGGGAAGTGACGTTCCGAGGTGAACGTACGGTCTCCGACCTTGGCGGCTTGGAAGGCAACAATCATGTTGGCGGCAGATCCCAACATGGTCAAGTTTCCAGCAATCGTTGCGGAATAAGACACTTGCAACCAGTCATAAGGTGTGGCCTTGGGGAAAGTGGCGGCCAACATTTGGCAAACAGGCACGTTGGAAGCGACGTTGGACAAGATAGTGACAATGAAGACGAACCAGTAGACGCAAAGTCCCTCAGTCATGTTATCAGCGCATCCTCCCATGGTTCCGGTGAAGAAGGCTTGAGGAACTCCAGTATCGTCGAAGGATCCGATCAAAAGGAACTGTCCAATGAAAAGCATCAAAAGACCGTAATCAACCTCGGTAAGAGTGGTCTCAGACTCAGTGACCAACTCCTCCTCCTCAGGCTCGATCTCATTTCCATCCATATCGTAAATCTTCTTGGGTGGAAGAGGGTTTCCTTCGGCGTCGTATTGGGTGTTGTCGGGGCGAGGGTCATAGTGTTGACGCTTGTAGGCGGCAATAACCATGAGGATTCCTCCGGCGCAGATAGAAACAACGCAGACATCAAGACCAATAGCGAAGCAGGCCAAGAAGGACATAACAATAACAACTTGGATGTAGGACCATACGGACCATCCTGTGGCGTCATCCTCTCCAGCCTCCTGGGCGGCGGCTTGACGGGCATAGTAAGCATGCTCTTGGGCAAGCATCTCAGGAGTGCGGTTTCCAGTGAAGATGATGCCAAAGTTCTCCATGACACCAGAGGATCCAGGGAAAAGCTCGCTTCCGTAGTAGAGGAACATCATGCCCATGTTGAGGAGTGTGGCAGCAAGGACAGGCAAAGCTTGGTTGTAGGCGAACTCGAACCATCCAATGTCATCATAGGCAAGGGAAACAATAAGGATGTTTTGAGGGTTTCCAGTGATGGTGAGGGCGGATCCAATGTTGGCGGTGGTGGCCAAGGATAGAAGGTAAGGAAGGGAGTTGGAAACCTTGTGTCGGACACAAAGGTCAACAACAACTCCAGAGAAGATAAGAACAACAGAGTCGTTCATGACAGCGGCAGATCCAATGGTGGACATGACCATGATCTTGAGGGATCGCTTCCAGTTGACAGGGTCATCGAGGGAGGAGCGGAGCTTGTCGAAAAGTCCACCGCGCTCCATCTTCTCTAGGTAGATGGTGGTAAGCATGAGTCCGAATAGAAGGAAGAGGGGCTCCATGATGATGACTTGCTCGGCCTTGAAAAGAGGTCCGTGTCCAGTTTCGCGAAGGATGAAACGCCAGACAACCATGGCAAGACCTCCTCCAAGAGCAATACCGGGACGTCCAATAGGAAGGAACCAGTTGGGGAACATGAGGAAGAACCAGAAGGCGAAGTAGATGAGAGAAACAGTGATCTTTCCAAACATGGAGAATTGGTCGGAAACATCAACATGAAGGTACTCTCCAAGGTATCGGTGGCGACGACGAGTGTACTCCAAGACACCTCCCTCCTCTTCGGAAAGGTTTCGGGATCCGAATCCATGCGAAACGTCATAGCTGGAAGGGGACATGGCATGGACTTGCTCCATAAGAGCATCGAACTTGGCATTGTGCACAGCTCGAGTTTGCGAGATCTTGGGCTCGTAGGAAGAGGTTCCGAACATGGCCAAGTTCAAGGCAAGGACTCCGGCGATGGCCAACAGGGCAGGTCCCCACTTGCGCAAGAAAGTCATCTTGACAGGCTTTCGGCCAACTTCGGCGGCGTTCTGTTCGATATCCATCCTGCTGCAATGAGAAAAACGCACTTTTGTGAGAAATACTCAAAAGTACTACACTGGGTGTCATTGGATACTCGGGCGACATCTTGGCGACGGATAGATACAGGTACATCACAGACAGGATTTCCTCAACAAGGAGTTGTCATGGTCGGAAACTCTCAGCTCTTTTCCCACATTCTCCGGCCTGTATGATTCCATCCATCCTTGCCATGCCATTCCTGGTCCCTTCCCACCCTTGACTACAAGTTCAAAGATCCCCTTACCAACTTTTTTCCGCTTGTGTCTGAAAAAAGCCACAACTTCCAAATTTGTAGCGAGCGTGACCACAAAGAAAGTTGGTACAAGAAGGAGAGCCCAGGCCAGTGGCGTCCATGGGGGTTGCACGGTCGGCGCGCTTGCCAAATTTCCTACCGTTTGTCATATATGCCTCGGACTCAGAATTCGAGCCGTTCGTCTTTTCAAATATGTGTGCCACAACCAATACAATATTGAGTGTCTGTATACTTTGTGTACTCATCCCCCACGAAATGACAATCGTGCTCGGCGACAAGTGCGCGTGTCGGCCACTCACTGTTCAGGCCACTATGCGCTCAACAACAACGCCAATGCATCGCCAATCTCTGCCAGGTATGTCGGACAGTCGGACATGGCTACTGGTATGTTCGAGAGTTGTCGAACATGTCGGGGTCCCTCCTACTGCGACACGAAAGAGCTACAACTATCCTCTCTACTACTCGTACCGGTAGCAACACCACGACCATGGCGTCGCAGTTTGTGGAGACGGCGGTTCCTACCTTAAAGGTCATGAGGCTTCAAAAGCCTGAACTCCATATGGTACGTGTATTGTGAATTTTGTGGTGGAGGTCTTCTCTTTGGACGTTTGTCCCTTACACTTGTTGTTTTTTGTTTTTCACCTTCCAGCCCACCGCTGGGACCATGGAAACCACGTCGCTCTTGGGCTCTGCCATGTGTCTACCCGATTCCTTTGGAGGTACGTTTGCTTGACACGAAACGACACTGCCACTGGTTGGTGGTGAGTATATGACTTTTTTGTGTATCTAACATGATCCCTTCCTATATCCAACTTGCAGTCATTCATATTGGAGAAACCTTTACGGCCTATTTGGGAGCTTTGAATGTATCGCCCAACTTGACGGTTTCTAGGTTGACGGTCAATGCTCAATTGCAAACACCGACACAGCGATGGCATTTGGCTTCTCGATTGGATGAGTAGGTATTTTGATCAGACATGGCGTTGCATTTATTCTATTGTGTTTCCATCTAACAAACTCTCCCTGCTCCATGCTCACAGAGGAAATGCGTCGGGAGGTGTTACTGTTCCACCCGAATCAGCCGTCGATGCCATAGTTTCACATTTGCTGGATGAAGTCGGTCAACATATTCTCCGAGTCGAAGTCGGTTATGCGGGCGGCGATGGCACTCCCTTGACCTTGCGCAAATTCTATCGCTTCTCTGTCTCGAATCCCTTGAGTATGTCGACCGAAGTCTTTCGAACGGACGATTCTTCTTGTATGGCTTCGGTTTTGGTGACCAATACAAGTTCACCGGGTCGAAGTGGCGGTTTGTGCATTGTAGCGGCCGAACTGGAGACCAAGGATGGCTTTGCGGCGGAACCAATTGATTTGACGCAGGATCCGTCTCCAGCGACGGCCGCCTGTATGTATGACCAGAGTGGTCGGTTGGAACCAGGAGAAGCTATGCGATACCTCTTTCGAATATACACCACATCGGATCAAGGCATGGCGGCGGGAGATGTTTTGGGGCAAGCGGTGCTCACATGGAGAAAATCCTGTGGAGAATTGGGGCGACGGCCCACGGCGGAGATTGTGGTACCGTCGCTGGGACTTCAGTTGAATACCAATGACCCTGTTGGACTTATGGAAGGAAGTAACCATTCCTTTGTAACCCATCTCAAGGGAAAGAGTCCATTGTCTGTGGACGTGGCAGCCGCAGCCGCGGGGAGTGGAGCCAATCTTCCAACGGAAACCAATGCGTTGGATCGTTCACTACCCATCACGGTAGAACCCATTCATCCTCCTTCCCGGGTCAATGTAGGGGAACCATTCTCACTGGAGCTGTTGGTAATCAATCACTCGGAGCGAGAGAGGTCGTTGCAACTTCAATTTCTGTCGGAACACATGGCGGGTGTGTCCATCTGTGGCAGCAGTTTCAAGAATCTTCCCATCGTAGAAGGTCAAGGGGGAAGTACCGTTGTATCGATGCGTTTTCTCCCCCTTGTCGGAGGATTGGTGAAGTTGGGAGGATGCAACCTCATTGACATGAACGAAGGCGTCTCCATTCCCCAACCTCCCATCTGTCAAGTCTTGGTTGAGTCCGGGGTCTGAGAACCACTGACGTAGCTAGTTTGATTCAACCGATTACATCGGACGATGGTCGACCATGACCGCAGATTTGGCTAGGAGCAATTTATTTCTGGGGCAACGTGCCTTTCTGTGCCGTTTCACTCCACCCATACTTGTAACCAACCAAAAATAGAAAACCAATCTGTTTCCAATCCAAACAGACACGGGATTATTTCCTTTCCTGCACAGCTACCGTAGATTGGCACTACGCATATCGTCTGAGAAAGGTTGCTTTCCTTCAAGATGAAAGGTCAGGACACCTTTTGGCTGCAGGATGCCCACGTTCACAGATTGGTCTCTCGGATACGACAATGTCTCAATGAATCCACGCAACAAGTTCTCTCTGATGATGACTCTAATGATTCCCATAGCAGTGTCTCTGAGATACGGTTACAATGTGGTACTGCAACCTACCAAGTCTCCCAACAGTGTTGGATCCTGGCCCATGAGTTGCCAACCCAACGAGGATCTCAATCGTCCCTTGCAGCGAGACTGTTTCATTTAGGCATTCCACCAGCAGCTACTGTTGGTTCCAATACTGATCGGGACACCAACACGGATAGTTCGCTACAACTACAACCACAACCACAACCACAAGATCCCTCTTGCGCATCCACAACAAGCCATCCAGAATTCCAACCGCCTGTGACACCACCCCTCTCGCTTGTGCAAGCTATTTTTCGAGCTATTGAATTACAATCCATGTTGGAACAAATCCAAGCTACATCAACATCATCTAAGATATCCTCCTCCAACCTCTCCTGTATATCCCGCAACCGACAACGCATAGATTGGACTCCCCTGGTGCAACGTCTTCAAGGAACCCTCGAACCAGGCCATTATCTGACTCCTCAATGGTTTTTGCAACATGCCAAGGTAGCATGTCTTCAGCCTCGTGTCATTCTCAAAGATTATCCCGATTGGGCTTTGAATTTTGAGGGAGATGCGACGCCTTCCATGATCCGACGGTGGCAACAACACGTATCAGAATTGGTGCATGCATTCATTCACTTTTGTTTGGACGACGAGCTGAGTGACTCGCTTGCTTTTCCGATGGTTACACCACCCTTGCTGGAGGAGCGGCTAGCTCAAACGGGGACTGCAGCTACGAAAGATGCCACCGCAGACGAATCCGTCGCTGCGAGAAAAAGAAAACGGGTGTCCGTCCAACCAGATCGGTTTGGGGATTATGTCGCAGATCCTCCACCATCGTCCTTTCAAGATGCGGAACCACTCGTCTTGAAAGCCCCACCTCCAACACGGACCACCCGAGCACGACCGGGCGCTGCGACCGCCACCTCCAAACCACGAGCCGTAGCATCACAACCTCCCACGGCAAAACGTAGGAGACAACAACCGTCATTGCAACCACGAGCTCCAGTAGCTAGGGAAAGCATCCGCTCACCATCGCTGCGTCGCAGTCCTAGAACGCAACATTTACAGTGGGTAGAACAAGAAGAGGAAGAGGAGGCACCAAGACTTCGAGGGCGCAAAAGGAACGTGGCCGAGTCACTGCCTCATGCCAACTCTCGCAAAGCCAAGCCGGGGCGGCATATCCAGTTTGCCGAACCAGAAGAGGACGACAGTGATTTGGAACAAGAATCCTTAACTGAAGAAATTCCAGCAGCGTTGCCGATGCGCAAGCCTTCCGGAATGCAAGAGGAATCCGATTCGGAGCCATGGCGTCGATGGGTCAAGCTAGTTCATTTGGGACACGTGAGGTATGACATCAGAGTTTGTTCATCTTACTATCCTATAACACACCACGCCTCGTTCTCACTCTTATTTTCTCCTGTCACAGTGACTACCATGGGTTGCAACGTGAGCATGATTCAACGTTTCTGCCGTTGGTCTATCACAAGTCTCTGGATGTGCTTCATCAAACGATTGATTCGACATTGACGAAAGCAGGATTCGGAGGTGACGAAAGCGATGAAGAGATTGAAGAGGAAAACAAACGATACGACAAAGTTGTCTCTAACTACAAGAAGCACTTTTCCAGTGACAATGTGAAGCGAGCTCACTCCAAACCCGTCATGAATGTTGATGACTTGCCACCTGTCGATGTGAACAGGAAAGTGGTTTTTGGACGCGACCTAGACAAAGAACCTAGCGCGGCATTTCCCTCCCCAAAGGATGAACAAGGGGACCTTCTCACCCCATCGTTTCGAGAGCTCGAAGAGTCTCCGTTGGATATTGGCACTGACTCTGCTGGTGGTTCTTCTAAGAAGCGTGTCAGTCGCCGAAACATGGAGTTGATTGTACAGAGAAAGGCTTCCATGTATGCTCTTAGCAAGCTTCGCCACTCGCTTGGCTTCATTGCTCAATACAATAAGGGGTTGGAAGATACGAGTGAGGTACAGGAACAAGAACAGAATCTGGAAGACGAGGAAAGATTGGAGGAAAAGTTTGACTCCTCGGATATTCCTGAGGTAGATCCAGCGACGAAACATGCAAAGGCAAGAGACCAGAAGAAGGAGGCCAAACCTCCGTATGTATACACAGTTCCAGAGACTGTGGATCCTACCAGTTTCCAGTTGCCACACCAGGGCCTTGTGGACGAATATCTACATTTATACCGGAAAAGGCAGTTTGGCAACGCAATTCAGCCACTTGCAAATGATTCCCTGGAGGGGTTACGAGCTGCACTCGATAGCACGTTGTCTAATTTCCCCAATGTATTCGAATCAGAAGATTTCTTCCAGGAACGACGAGCTTGGATCAGGATTGTTCGGGGCTACAATAACAAGGCGGACCAAGAGAGGATCGAAAAGACAGAGCACGAAGAGAAACGTACTCTGAAACTACGTGAGTTTGCCTATCAACACCCTGTTAACCGGAATATCAAACAGGCTTGGAAAGAAGTGGAACGATTTGAGTTCCAGCCCATTGACTTTAGTGCTACCTCTAGGGTTTCACGAACAACGTCGGGGAATACATGTGCGTTGGGAGCCGAATGTTTGATATGTACAGCTAAACCAGGAGCCAATCCCCACAGTACGGCAGATGATACAATCTTGCGACCTGCCTTTCGTGTCATTCCAGATGAGGAAGCGGAGGATTCACTGGGCCAGGAGGATGGCCCAAGACTCAGTCGCACCAAAGAGCGGGCTTTGCTTCGAGAAAAGATTGGGGATGAGCTACATGTGATAGCCAAGCAAGTCGCGTTTGTGGAGAAATACAATGCAGGTTGGATGGAAACGAAAAAACAAAAATAAAATTGGGGATTTTGTGACTGGCTACAAGAATTACGGTGGTGCTGCATCCTTTGCCGCCATCACGGGAGGAGCCAACGCTGCTTGCGCATCCAAATGCTGCTGCGCTACCAGGGCATGCGGTCCTACTCCAAGTTCAGCACCGGGAACCAAATGGTGGTCTTCAAAGTTATGTGCATGGAAAAAGAGGACAACAAATGTCCACAAATGAACCATAACCAAATACAGGATAAACGATGCACGAGCAAGGGGGTTCCGTCGAAGATATTTTCCTAGAGTACAAAAAGGGATTGTCAGGTATACACATTCATGCACATTCAACGCTTGCTAACCATAGAGAGAACCACTTTTTCAATCAGAGCGTACCTGTAGTGACCGCAAATGAGTCCACCGCATCCACCACTTTTCCAATTTGTTCGGTTCGCTCGCCTTGTCCAGATCCCAACCTCATTGCCGATCGCATCGAACTGCCATTGGCAGCCCCACCCTTTCGTCGACGGGTTGGTCCCGTAGCTCGTTCCATATCATCGAATGAGCCGCTCCTCGATACTGTCCTCGCAGCAGCTAGATCGTCTTCGGCTTTGTTGGCCCGCTGGGTTGCCGCCTGCAGACGCATGCGCAGCGTCTTGGATTCGCTTGAACTTCCCGCCAGTTTCTCCCGCAATCGCAAGACTTCTTCCGATAGTTCACGAACATGCTGCAGTGTTTCTTCGTCCACTTTGGAGGCCGAGGCCGAATTATCTTTGCTATTGGAAGCTGCTTGTTTCTTTGCTTCGGTCAACTCGGCCTGAAGCTTGGAAATGGTTGATTCCAATTCTGCGACTTGCAGCCTATGTTCTACATGTTTGGAATGCATGACAACTGTCTCTTGGGTAGTGCCCTTGAGCTCATTCCGCAAGGCATCACATCGCTCCTTTTCCAATTGCAACTGGGATCGAGCCAGATCCAACTCACCCTCTAGGGCTTGTGCATGGGCTTTGAGCGCCGCTTCCGATTTTGCTTTTTCGTCGTCGGTGGGAGTCATCATGGCTGAACCCGCTTTGCTTCCGGCAGCAACCAAAGCTGCATTCAACTCTTGGATAGTTCGTTCCAACTCGGCTTCTCGGGCCTGAAAGGAAGGAGATAGAAGGTCAGTTCGTGTAACCAGCTCCAACAACCAGATCCAATAGTATTTCGATACATACCTGACGTTGACTGATCTGCCTGGCATGTTGCGTGAGTGTCTCATCGAGCCGATCATCCGCCTCTTTTTCGCGTGCCATGGCACTTTCAGCTGCTTGTGACAAGGACTCCAGGCGCACCCCCAACGTAGCCTGTTGATTCTGCAAGGTGGAGATTTGATTCAGAAAGACAGCCTTCTCGTCTCTTGAAAGTGGGTGGGTGGGTGCGTGCGTGTGAGTTCCTTTCCCAAGACGAATAAAGTCAATCCAGCCCACATTCCTACTTACTCTAACAGTACCACCCGTTGCTGCATTTCCTGTTCTCGCTCCATCGCTTGCTCCATCTCCTTGTTCCAATCTCCACCTTCTTGTCGCCGCTTGTATTCCAAATCCTCCATCACCTTCTTTTGTTCCTTCAATTGTTCCTGCAACTTTTGTTGTTGCTGTTGCAATTGTTGTTCGTACTGCGCCTTTTGCGCCGCCAACTGTTCGGCCGCTTGCTTTTGGGCCGACTCCTTTTGCTCCTTGGCTTTGAGACGATCCTTTTCCATGCGTTCCGCGACCGTCCCCAATTCTCCTCGGAGGGCTTGAATTTCTTGTTCGGCTTGTTCCAACGTCGTATTCAAGGAAACGACATGACGTCGAAGTTGACGGACTTCTTTTTGGGCTTGTTTTTCTTTTTGAATCAACTCGATTTCTTTGGGAGAACGAGACGTAGAAGTAGCGGATGCCTTGGTGGGAGGTTTGGGTGGTTGCGTGGGAGCCTCGACGACTGGAGCTGGAGCCGTTTCGGGTTCTTGTGGATCTACAACAGGAGTGGTTTCCATGGGTGGTGGTGGTGGTGGTGGTTGCTGTTGTTGCTGTTGTTGTTGATTGGTTTCCTCCGAGGATGGTTCCATTTCCTCCTTGGTTTCAGGCACATCCATATCATTGGTAGCAGGTGCAGGCTCCTCCATGTTGACCTCTTCGGTGGCATCCGTTTCCGACGAGACTACTACTTCTGGTTGCTTTGGATCTGTCGTAGTATCTGGATCCGAAGCATCTTCTGGAACATCACCATTGGCATCACCACCACTTTCTGTCACCGCGGGTTCCATTTCGTTTTCGGGTGGGGAAGACACCGCGTCTTCCAGAGGTGCCTCCACATCCACATCCACATCCACATCCACATCCGCCTCGATGACATTGTCCATTACTTCATTCAAGTCATCGTCCCAAGCATCACCATCGTCGTCATCTTCTCCTTCTTCCATTGACCCTGCAGTATGCAAACCACGCTTGGCAAGAATGGTGTCCATCAATTGGGCATCCTTGTCGTTGTCGTCGTCGTCGTCGTCGTCGTCGTTTTGTTGGGAAATGACTCGTTCTTCGACGGCAGTCTCCACTTGATCGTCCAGTTGTTCCAACAAAGTAGAAACTTGATTCAAACGTTGTAACCAGCCAGACATTTTGGAGGTATATAGGTGGTGGCTGTTGGAAATACCGGTAGGTGAACAAGGAGACTACAAGTGGGTACGAGTATCGTTCCGGTAGTAGTCACAGAGCATTCGAGTCGTATGGATGTGCTTGTTGTGGTGTCCATGTGGATTCGGGGGTGAATGTGTTATGGGGAGGCCTTGTTTGGGGGCAGTGGCTACCAATCATGGTATCATGGAGGAAGTAAAAATGGGGGATTCCCAAACGCGGGACGCCAATCCACTTTTCCACCACAATTATCACAACCACAACACCATCACACCATGCTGGCTCTTTCCCGTTCCTATGCTCGTCACTCGGCGACCCGTACATCCATCATGTCCATCATGTCCATCATGTCGACAGTGCAACAATCACAGCAGCAACAAACACAACAACGCTGTTTCAGTTGGGACGGCCACGGCACAGACCTCTTGAGCGACAGTTTGTCCCATCACGATGGCATTCCCAAGATTGTCCTTCACGCCCACGGACCTTCCGGCTTTGATGTTGGCAACGCCGTCAAGAACCTGGATCGCTCCGATATGTCTCTCATGCAATCTCGTGGAATTGTTCATTATGCTGGCAGTATTTTGTGTTTTCCCACGTCGTGTTATCTCTGGAAGGTCCAAACCCCCGCCCAATTGACTCCAGAATCCCTGGCTCCCGTCCAATTGTTGATCCCTTCCACCAAATCCTTTACGCACCCCAAGAATACTTCATCATCATCCTCGTCTTCAACATCCAACAACGCGGCACCGCCCATGACAACCACATCATCGTCCCGCCTGGAATACTTGTTTTTGGGTTCCTCTCTTCCCATTGCTCCCCATGTCGTGGACTCGATTCGAAAAAGTATGCCGGGGATTGTCGTCGAAGCCATGGATTTGCCCAATGCCATGGGAACCTTTAATGTCTTGAATGCAGAAGATCGAATGGTAGCGGCAGCGCTAATGTTGCCGCCCAGCCAACAGTAGTCAAGTAACAGTACCAACAGTACCAACAGTACTACTAGTACCTACCTACTACCTAGCAGAAACAGTATACAATCATGGTAGATGCAGTGCCGGTAGTTGGATACTACTACCGGTACTACCGGTAGTATCACACTATTTTCATACTAGTAGTAGTATTCTTCGTTTAGCACAAATAGGGACTCGACAAGGTGGCAAATCCCGATGCTACCCCACCTTCATCCACATTGCTGAACTTCGTTCGCAACAAAAAGCCAGCATATTCATTGTGCACAATGGTACCCGAGGCATCTACAATCAATGTTCCATAACATCCCAATTCGGACACACTATCGCCCGTTCCTTCCACGCGGCCGCCGCGGACCAAAATGGCTTTTTGCTCGGGTGGGAACAAACGTTCCATCAAGATGTATTCGGCTAGTTGTTTGTCCAACACAATGGACGACGACGTTCCCTCAACCTTGGTAAGGTCCTTGAGTTTGGCAGCCAAACTATCACCATAAAAGTTGTAACCACCACCTTCTCGTTGCGGCTTGAGTACATACTTGCCTTGTTGACCGTTTAATACAATGTCTCGGACGGCTTGCAAATCTTCGTCCGTGGCGTCGTCGCCGAGACTGTACAATCCAGCAAAGCAAGCGCGCATGGCTGCCACCTTGGCAGGATCCGAAACGAATCGTTCCACAACGCCCGGACGAGCCAATTCTTGTTGGACCTTTTTGGTTCCGGCCAAATGATATCCCAACGAAGGGCACTTGGCTGCCCGAGAAAGCTCGAGGGTCAGACGGGCTTTCCATTCTTTGCCGTCGTCGCCGTCGGGAAAATCGGTGGGAGCGTATCCCGCACGGAAATAGACGACGGCAATTTCCTTGCCGTCCAAGGTCAATTGTCCCGTGGATTCGTCCAAGGACAATTCCGTGGAAGCCTTGGTCAAGGACATGCGGACCACGGGAATCTTGAATTCTTCAAACAAACGGAATTCCAACAGCCGCTGATCGACTGTGTTGGTTTCTCCTTCTTGGACGACAAACAAGACAATGGCCTTGGAGGCATCCAACGCATGTCGATCCACATATCGTTGGTAGGCAAGTGCCATGGCCTTGGGCAGTCGATCCAAGGTTGGATTGGCGGGAACCCCGGCGGGAGGAGCCGTGGCATGGGGGGCCACAACTTTTTGGTTGATTTCGAGAAAGGGTGTCAATTCGTCCTGGAACCGACGAGTCAAGTATCGATGCAAATCAAAAATCTTGGACGACAATCCGGCAAAGGAAGCAGCAATGGTATTCAATTCTACTTGCTTCAACAAATAGGTCCCAGGCTCTTTGGCATGCAACATGTAGTCACTGCGATGAATTCCGAGGCGGTCGGCCTGGAGGGCTGGACGATCCGCGGGGGCGTCGACATACACTTGATTGTAAAGCTTCAACAGTTGGGCAGTGTATGGATCCATATCACTGACACCTCCTCCCAAGGTTTCTTGCAAAAAGGCGGCATCGCGACTGACGCGGTCGACGAGTTCATTGAAGGCCGGTGCGACCTCTTGGGCTTGGGCAAAGGCCTGTTGAGGATACGCATTGGGCAACAAGGACATGGGGGCGCACTCAAAGTAGGACCCTCCTGTTTGGGCGTTGCGGCGTTCCACTTGAACGCCATGGGCGCTGGCGTATGAGTTGGCTTGTGTGGCCAAGGAATCGAGGGGAATCAAGTCGGTCATGAGAACTGTCGTTGGAGGTGCAAGGGGAGAAAAGGCGACGGTAGTACAAGGGAGAGTAGTCAACAAGAAGAAAGTCCAGAAAAGAAATGCAAAGGAGATTGTTTGTGAATGTGGTTGGTAGAAGTTGTTGTTTTTGTTAAAAAGGTGCTTGGGCATCCGCAGTGGCGAGAAAATAATAATCGTATCCTCGTCGGGTGAGAGAACGGTGGTTTGGTTTGAGTTCTTCTTGTTGCGAATCCAAAGAACTTCCTGGACGATCCTTTGCGCGGCTGGGGTTGTGCCTGAGCACTTTCTCGGTTCATAGGTATGCATACACCATTGCGAGTGATTGTTTGTACATATATACCCAACACTTCAGTACTCAACTGCACATACGACCAATTCCCGTACTACATCCCGTAAACAAAATTCAAATTGTGCGCGCCTGCCAATTTCGACACTTCATTCCGGGATCTGCAACTTCCACCAACAACGATATCAACAACAACAACAACAACAACCTTGTCGAAACAGAAGTGGCAATCCCCTTTCTGTCTCTCAATAAACCACACATTGAATAAAGGAGTATGGAGAATCTAGATACTCCCATGAGTCCATCGCCAGAAGATGTTTCTCCTGGGGATGGTACAGGAGAGTCACCTCCTCGATTGATGATTACCAAAATGGTGCGTCTACGAGTCTAGATTGGGATGGTTGGAGTGTTGTTGTTGTTGTGTCGTTCTAACCAGTTTCACCATTTCGTACAGGTATTGGAGAATTTCAAGTCCTATGCTGGAGTCAAAGAGATTGGACCTTTCCACAAGTGCTTTTCTGCTGTGGTTGGCCCCAACGGGTCGGGCAAGTCCAATGTGATTGATGCCATGCTCTTTGTGTTTGGAAAGCGTGCCAAGAAGCTCCGTCTCAACAAAGTCTCCGAGTTGATTCACAAGAGTGACGCTGTCAAGGACGACCCTCCTCAATCGGCCCGTGTTTCAGTGCACTTCCAAGAGATTGTCGACACGGGAAATGGGGACTTGGACTATCGGGTGATCCCTGACACGGAAGTTGTGGTCTCTCGTATGGCCAAGATTGACAACTCTTCCACATACAAGCTCAATGGAAAGAATGCTTCTTTCAAGGAGATTGCTACCTACCTCAACTCCAAGGGTATTGATCTTGACAACAATCGATTCCTTATCCTTCAAGGAGAAGTAGAGATGATCTCCATGATGCCCCCCAAGGGAAAAACAGAGAACGATGAAGGTCTCTTGGAGTACTTGGAGGATATCATTGGTTCTTCCAAGTTTGTGCAGGCAACCAATCAAGCAGCTGAAAAGGTAGATGCCCTCACGGAGGTTCGACAAGAAAAGCTCAACCGTGTCAAGGCTGTAGAGAAGGAAAAGGACAACCTGGAGGGAGCCAAGCTCGAAGCTGAAGCGTTGTTGGCCAAGGAGCGCGAAATCCGTCGCAAGCAAAATATTCTTTATCAGATTCATGCCATGCGAGCAGACAAGGAAACCCAACGCTTCCAACAAAAGAAGGAGAATGTCGCAGAGAAACTCGGACAACATCTCGAACAAGTCTCGGAGGCCGCCAACCGCATTGAGCAGATTGAAAAGAATCTTGCTGGTCAACGCAAGGACTATGATGAGACTTTTCAGGAACTCAAGCGAACCAAGGAAGAGTTTGCTGCCTTTGAAAGAAAGGACATCAAGCTCAGAGAGGAGATCAAGCATGAGCGAACACAAATTAAGAAGTTGACTGATAAAATGAAGGGAGAAGACAAGAAGCTTCGAGCTGCCGAGCAAAAGAGGGAACAAGCCGTGGCTCGTATTCCTGTTCTTGAGCAACAAATCGAGGAGTTGACAGAGCAACGAGCAACCGAGGATGCCAAGCTGGAAGTGTTGGAAGAAGATGCAAAGGCTCAAACTCAAGAAATCCGAAAACAATTGGAAACTAAGACACAAGAACTTGCACCCGTCAAGCAAGAGCGAGCTGTTCTTCAGGCTGCCTTGGATACTGCAGAGACGGAGTTGAAGCTCTTGGAGGACACCAAGAATCGCGCTCAGGCCAGGCTCCAGGAAGCAGAACAAGAATTGGCTGCCCTCGATGATACACAGGCTCAGAAACGCACTTTGTTGAAAAAGAATGCATCCGATCTGCAACAAGCCAAGAATACGGTCAAGTCGCTTGAAAAAGAAGACAAGGAGTTGGCAGGAAATGAAGGGAAACTGAGTCAACGTCACTCCGAATTGGTGGTACGTCTCACTGCTGGGTTGTGTACGATGGCACCCGGACAAAAAATATCTCACACTTTTTCAAATATAGGCTCAATTGGAAGATGTTAGGGCTTCTATGCGAGCATCTGGAAGTTCCACCAGGTCCAAGGCTGTTCTTGGTATTTTGAAGGCAGCCCGTAAGGGGGGAGAACTCAGCAAAGTTGGAATTCTCGGTAGATTGGGAGATCTTGCTACGATTCAAGAGAAATATGATGTGGCTGTTTCCACCGCCTGTGGAGGCATGTTGGACAATATTGTTGTGCAAACAACTGCTGGAGCTCAACGCTGCTTGGAGTTCTTGCGAAAGTACAATTTGGGTCGGGCAAGTTTCATTCCTTTGGATAAGCAAAAGAAGGGTGCACATGACCGAGCTGTTGAGACTCCAGAGAATGCTCCAAGACTCTTTGATTTGATTACTCCCTCCAACTACGCTGTCACCCCTGCTATCTATTTGGCTGTTGGGAATACGCTTGTTGCCCCTGATATGGACACGGCCAGTCGTTGGGCCTATGACTCCAGCAAGAGATGGCGTGTAGTGACTGTTGATGGAAACCTAATTGAAACAACTGGTACGATGTCTGGAGGAGGCAAAACTGCTCGTCGTGGCGGAATGAGACTTTCGGTGAGTAACCTTTGGTGTTCAATAACTTCCTTCTACCGCTTTGTCTCACCCCTTTCTGTAGAACTCTCGCAGTGCTGCCCCTGTCCCTGCCTCCGGAGATGAGTCTGAGAGTATGGCCAACGACCTTGAGGCCAAGGCAAAGCAGGTGGACGAGCTTCTTCAGGAGCACCGTCAACGAAGGTTGGCAATCAAGAATGAGGTTCGCGCTTTGTTGAAGTCCATCAAGTCCTTGGAGATCCAACTACCAAAGATCCAGCTCGAGATCGACGGCTGTGACACTACCCGATTGGAATTGACCAAGCTTGTTCCCACTCTCCGTGCAGAATGTACCATTAGCCCAGAGCAGGAAGAAAAACGTGAAGAGTTGGCTGCCAACGTCGAGCAGTGCAAGAGCAATATGAAATCTTGCGCTAAATTAGCGGACAAACTCGAAGCTGAAGTATCCAAGCTTCAAAAGCAAATTATGGAAGCTGGAGGTCCAAAGTTGAAGAAGCAAAAAGAAACCTGCGAAAAGATCTTGTCGGAGTTGAACTCTTCCGAGAAGGCTCTCAACACCTCCAGGGTTGAGGCGACTTCATCTGCCAAGACAGAGGAAAAGGCCAAGTCCGCAAAGGCTGCACTTGAGGAAGAGCTTGAAAGTAGCAAGAGCGCCTTGGAACAGAAAGAGGAAGATTTCAAGACTCTGGAGTCTGGTGCTCTCGAAGTTATGACTGCCTTCGAGCAAGTCAAGAAGGTGGAAGCAGAGAAGCGTGCCGCACTCGACTTGGCCACCAAGGAAGTTGACGAGCTCCGACAGTTGCAGTCTGAGAGTCGCGGTATTGAAGTTGATCTTCAGGGCCAGCTCGAGTCGCTGGAGAAGCAAATCACTGACAGTAAGAGGAAACTCAGCAGCTGGCAGAAGGAGATTGAAAAGCTTCACAAGACGGAGGAAGACAATGAGTTCGACTTCTTAGACGAGGATGAGGAGGAAGAAAAGGAAGAGAATGCCGCTGAAGGTGAGATGCAAGTTGATGGTGAGGAAAAGGAGAATGAGGTCAAGGAAACCAAGAGTAAATCTGATACCCGTACACTGGCAACTATGCCCCATGAGGTGTTGGAGAAGTACGATCCTGAAGAAGTGAAGGAGACTATTACCACTTTGGAAACTGAGCGAAACACTCTTGCAAAGAACGCCAATATGGGAGCCATTGCTGAATACAAGAAGAAGGAGGCTGACTATTTAAGCAGGTACGTTGTGGGGCTTCTCGTGTTTTCGCTTTATATGAGCTTTTCCTGACATTGTACATTTCTCAGGGTGGGTGAGCTGGACCAAGTGACCGAGGAACGAAATGAGGCCCGCAAAGAGCACGAGGATCTTCGACGACAGCGCCTTGACATGTTCATGGATGGTTTTGGAATCATCACATTGAAGCTTAAGGAAATGTACCAAATGATCACATTGGGTGGAGATGCCGAGCTTGAATTGGTAGACTCACTTGATCCATTTTCGGAAGGAATCGTATTCTCAGTTCGTCCCCCAAAGAAGTCATGGAAGAACATCAGCAATCTATCTGGAGGAGAAAAGACGCTATCATCCTTGTCCCTTGTATTCGCCCTTCACCACTACAAACCTACTCCATTGTATGTCATGGACGAGATTGACGCCGCTCTTGACTTTAAGAATGTTTCTATTGTTGCGAACTACATCAAGGAGCGAACAAAGAATGCTCAGTTTATTATTATTTCTCTTCGAAACAATATGTTCGAGCTCGCTGACCGCCTTGTCGGTATTTACAAGACACAGAACTGTACCAAGAGTGTCACGATCAACCCTCGGGCATTTGGCATTGCGGGTCAACAAAACGGTGCTTCCACTATCGCTTTGGCGGATAGCACCAACAGGGGGGAGGTATCAACCAGCAGTGAGAAGCTGAGAGTTGTTGCTGCTTCTAGATAAGCAATTGGGATGATACTATGCTTGTATGTCGTTGCATAAACCTAGTAATGGAGGTTTGAGTTTTCATACATATATTTTACTGTATGGATAGTACATAGGTATATATCTTCCCATCTGACTGCATGCGAGAGATTTAGCTGCCCTGGTGGGTGGTGGGTCACAATAACTTGGTGCGTCCTCCATCAAATCACACGAAGGCACTTTGGGAGCCTCCAGGCAAGGTGCTTCTCTTTCCAGGAGTGTCATACTGTCGGTTCATTTCAGTAAGGTCGATTTTGTATCATGGGAGAGTCATCACAGAGTCCAGACTTGCCTCCCAGCAACACCCGCGTGGAAGAAGATGCCCGTCTCGAAGCTCTTCGTCAGCAGCAACTTCGAGCCGAGGAGCTGGCACATTTGGAAGCAGATCAAGACTCAGCCAGGCAGGAAGCTGAGATGATTGCCTCTCAACACGCAGAGGAACAGGCTCGCTTCCAAGCCGACCAAGAGAATTCGCGTTTGAAAGCGGAGGACCAAGCCAAACAACAAGCGGAGGAAGAGGCACAATTGCAGGCAGACCAAGAGCCAATGCGTCTTGTTGCTGAAGCGGAATCTAGACAACGTGCCGAAGAAGAAGCCAGAGTTCAAGCAAGTACGGACGCTTCTACAACCAGTGATTGAACATTGAGGGGAAGTCAGAAAGTACCGTTGGAAAGGAACCTGTCGAAAATGGCGAAGCTTTTGAGCCTGACAGTTGGTTCTATTGGGAGTGTAGATTCTAATATAGTTCATGACAATTAATTCATTTGTTTACAGGGTGAATAATGATTTGAAATTGGAAATTAGAGAGCAAACTGTATAGTTCACAAAACTACTTTTTCTTCTTGCCCTGATGATGGTTTGATGATGGTTTCTTTTGACTCGACTGGGTCATCCGCGAATGAGATTTTGGATATCCCACCAACAACTCCAAAGATTGTTCCTTTGTCTCTCCATACTCGTAGTGTCGCCCTTATTGTTGCCAATCGCCATGGCGTCCCTCCTTCACGGTATCCAATCCATTTTCAAGCCAAAGGCTCCCGATCCATCAGAAGAGCAACCACCCAATAACGAACAGACACCGCTTCTTACAACAGCCCGAACAGTGGACTCGCCCACGGATCGTGGGATTGCTGCTGTCTACCAAGATGACCCAGCCAACCAAACGTACTCAAGACGATTGGCAGCCTACCTCTCCCAATTCTCGTGGTACTTTCCAAAAGAAAATTCATCCAAAGGTATTTCTCTAGAAGATGCCTGGGCCTATTTTGAACATTCCACCCTTGCACGCTACCACCTGAATGCTGGCGAGGCCAGCAGTGACGATGAACGTGTGCGTGCGGAACCAGGAGAAGCCGAGGAGCCAACCCAGTTGTACCCCGTGGTCGGTACCTCTGAGAAAGATCTTGCGGATTTTGGTATGGGAGTTGGGATTTATTTCTTCACGCTTCGGGTGCTCGCCATTATCATGCTGGGAGCCGGCATTGGATCCATTCCTAACCTCATGTATTTTGGCAGCGATGACTACAACACCGAGCATGAGTTTCAGAATCACGAAATTTTGCGCACCAGTGCTGTTTGTACCAACCAACCTTGGAAAGCTTGTCCCAATTGTACACTGTCACAGTGGGATTACTTTCCCAGGACATTTCAGCGGTATGCCCAAGTGCAAGCCGATGATGGTACCCTTTTGAAATTCATTCGCATCAATGATTGTTCCATTTCAGAACACGCTGGACTGGTTTCGTATGTCGTCATGTTGGGTGTCTGCCTAGCTATCTATGTACTGGCCAAGATCAGTCGTTGGAAAGAACGGCAGTTTGACGACGCCCAGCAAACCACGTCCGACTACTCGGTGGTCGTTACCAACCCTCCTGCAGATGCCAAAGATCCAGAAGAATGGAGAACTCTCTTTAGTGAGTTTGGACATGTCACTGCCTTGACAATCGCCCTCGACAATGGAGAACTTCTGGACAAGTTGGTACAGCGTCGAAAATTGCTTTACAAACTTGATGGACTTTTGCCTGCAGAGTACACCCTCGACGTTTCCAAGCTTGATGATGCTGCGGAGCATGCTTCCTCCATTACTTGGTTCGATCAACAAATGCTTGGATATAGTGATGGAGCAGCCTTGATCAAGGCTATCCAGGAAGTGGATGAGGAAATTCGAACCGACTTTGCCAACCGAGACTACCACGTCTCCAAAGTCTACGTGGTCTATGAATCCGAACAAGCCCAGCAGAACGCCTTGAAAGCCCTGCAAGTGGCGGGAATAGACGTATATCGCAACAATCTGTCTGCATTAGCCAAAGAGGAACACGCCTTTCAAAAGACCAAAGTGCTTCACGTGGTAGAACCACCCGAACCAAGCAGCATTCGCTGGAAGGACATTCATGTTTCCATATGGGTAAGTGTGTCGATGCAGAATCAACCGTCAATTACAAAATACCTAACTTGTTTGTTTCACTAGGGTATTCTGAGCCAACAAATGAGGACTGGTTTCATTACGGTATGCTCCATAACCTTAAGTTGTGCGTTTGTGTTGGTCGTCAGAGCTTTGAGTGGAATTGTCTATGCCGCTATCGCTGTGAGTGCAGGTAAGTTTATGCAGAGAGGATCCTTTTTCGCGAGGTACTCGGTAACTAACAGTGCAAACAGTAACATCTGCGGCCCCGTACATCTGTCAGTACATTATAGATTGCTTTGAGTCACACCCCAGTGAGGGGTCGCGACTGGTTTCCTTGTACATCAAGAACACGGCTTTCCTCTGGATGACCACCACGTTTCTTACAGCCCTGATTACTCCTTTTGTCAACACACTGGATAACAAGTCGAGTTCCCTCGTGCCTGCCATGTATGCCATTTTCATCACAGAAATGTTGAAGTCTCCGTTGATTCAGATTTCCGACGTTTCGAGCAACGTCAAAAAGCATCTATTGGCTCCTCGCGCCAAATCCCAAAAGGATATGTACTACTACTTCCAGGGCACTTCGTATGATCTCTCACAACGATACACGGACCTAACCAATGTCATGTTCTTGACCTTCTACTACTCCATGTTGTTCCCTGCCGGCTACTTCCTTGCTGCCTTGACACTTGCTGTGCACTATTGGGTGGATAAATTTTGTCTCTTGAGGTTGTGGGGCGCCGCACCAAGGGTTGGAAGTGCGATTGCCAACATGAGCCGGGCTTACTTTTTCAGCACTTCGGTTGTCGTTTACGTGCTCATGTCGTCGTACAGCTTTGCCTCCTTTCCCTATGACAATGCATGTGGTAGGTACAACTTGCGTTTTTGTTAGAAGTGTGAGTTGAATGAAAGGAATCTCACTTTGTCTGATGCATAGCGTCCGGAGCCCCAATTCCTCAGTCATACATTGGGAGCTACAATGCAACCACAGGTGAAGGGGACTCCGTTCTTGTTGAAATCGGCGGAGATGATCAGTCTTACTACTTTTGCAACCAAGATATGATTCAATACAAACCTCCAGCATTCCCAGCCATTCCATCAATGCAACCACCTGGATTCGAGTGGATGACCGAGGAGCAGGCTTCATTTGCTCAAATCTATGGAACCACCAGCGCTTTTTTGGTCGTGGGTGTACTTGTTGTGGTACTCAACCGAATGCGTATGCAGATGCAGGGAATCATTGTTCGTCCGTTCAAGGTGCGTCTATCTCGTGGGTGAAGGTCAAGCCATTGGAACAAACTCACAGATTTGTTTTTCTCCCCACCACAGTCCCATTCCGGAAAGATCTCCGAAAAGCAGTTTAGTAAAGTTCCTGACCTCAGTGCTTACATTCCCGAACTCAAAACTACATTTTCGCCATATCCGATTCTCTTTTGCAACGTGGACAACATTGACAAGGAGTTGATTCCATGGGTGGACCCGAATCACCAAGACTACCAACCTCACAATGCCACTTTAGACTTTCCAGAGTTGGAGAAGAATGGATGCTTTAGCACGATCCACCATTGGACCCCATAACACCCTTTGGAGACAAGAAGTTACAAACTCTTCTCTACTGTAAAAGCTCCATCTTTTGTGTTCAAGAAACTAGAAAAACCTCTATAGTACATTGTTCCAAACATCTAGCTTCAAGGTTCTGGAACACAGCGGCAATCTTCACAGGAGTAGTGATACCAGGACAAGCCCATTTGATACTGACATTTGGAACCTACGCAACCATCTTTGTGTTGCCAATGACACATGCATTCTACAGAGGGAATCGACAGCAACCAAGGAAAACATCCTTAGGTGAGTACAACGAATCGCGAAATCATGAACCAAACGCAAGAAGTATCAAACATACCTCCCGTGGTAGCTGTGATATCACCGGTATCTGGTGGACAAAACTGTTGATAGAAAAAGGTACGAGTTAGCACAGGAGTTATACAATTTGACCTCCGACAAACACAAAAGGAAACAACGTACACCCTTTGGAAGTTTGGGAGCTTTTCTAGGAGCTGAACCTGCAAATGTTGTCGTTGATACAACAGATAACAAAAGGATGGAGACAAGTGAAGAACGCATGATGATCTTGGAGGAGAGCAACAAGAAAGCAATGGCAATAGGCGACGAAGTTGTGGTCGTCTGTCGTCAAATCTCGATACTTCATCTTCGACTGATGTGACTGGACCAAGCTGACGTCCGTCCTGTCTTCGGATGGGTAGAAAATCCAAACTCGAGGAAGGCTAAAGATCGTGAAGAATTGAGTCAGACGCAAGATTGTTAAGTAATCCTGTGTCGCCTACTTCGTCCACCACCCGTGGCGCTACTATCAAATATGAGAATGCTGTGTCTGACCACGATATGCAGCAGCAGCAGCTACGAGAGGTACACCAACATCATACGACGTTCGTTGGCTGAAATTTTGGTTGAAGATTGTGTGTAGTTTGTATTTTATGTACCCCAATGAAATTTATTTGGGTTTGAGATACACACCCGTACCCGATACCCGTACTGTAGCCGGCGGCAGAATATAAATAGGTAACCCAGCCAGTCACGTAGTGGGGCACTAATTTTCCAGAATCAGGATTTCCGCTCCCCTCCTCCGCCTCCTCCTGCTGGTGGAGGACCAAGCACAAGCACATCTCGCTGCTGCCACCACCAACACCGCGACCCTTTTACACTTGCACCACCAAACCCCTCCGGGTACATCCGCACCGTTCCTCTGTTAGGAACATACCCGTAGTCTAGTAGCCATCCACAGTTGTCTCCTCCGCAATCACCAGCCACAGAGGAAGATCATGCCAAGCCAACCAGATGATGGCAGGAGTCATTTCCTTGTGGGCCAGCCCCTGAATGGGTCCACCATCTATGCTTGTATTGAGACGAAGACTCCTCAAGGACCTCGATGGTTCAAAATACACAGAGACATCAAACTGAGGAATGGGGGGAAAGTTGTAGTAGATAAGCTTATTTCTCGTGAAAAGGGAATGGAAACTCTGGCAGATTGGCTCAAGGAGCAAGAGGAGGAAAAGGCCAAAAAGAAAATAGCACAGGATAGGGCCCGAGAAGCTGCACGATTAAGATTGCAAGCAGGAAAGGACCCTGGCACAGAATTGTCGTCGGCTCCGACAAAGCATGCTCCAAAGGTTGATGCCAGAGATGCCAAGGAAAAGCGCAAGGCTTCCATTCTCAACTCCATCGACATGGATATTCAGGATTTACCAGGGAAACGTTCATCCGACTTCAAAAAGCCTACCTCCTTGCGAAATTGGAAGGGTGTGGGAGGTGATGTTGTCAGCTCCAAGGGATCCTCCTCTCATGAACCAAGACAAAGCGCGGAAGCCACTTCGGCCGCATCCAAGCCACCAAAATCACCCATCAAAAAGACCAAGCGCCCCGCTACCACTGCCTCCAACAAGGATATCCTGACCTCGGATGATGACGCCACTGATGTGGAGAAAAGTCCCAAGAGACCTACATCGCTCAAAATTCTCACAACTAGCGACACGGAGGACGAAACTGATGTTGTCAAGACTCCTCCCAAGCCGGCTTCTTTGGGAGCCGTTATGAGGGACAATAAGAAAAAGAAAAAAGGGAGAAGAAAAGGCATCTCCCCTTCTGATTCGGATCAGAGTGGAGATTTGACTTCAGAGTCCATGTCAAAGATCGACTTTGAGGAGTCCGCTGCCACCCTTGACCTCTCCAGTGATGGTCAAACGCAGGAGGAAGAGAAGGACAAGAAGAAAAAGGGGACCATGCGGAAAAAGAAGAAGGGAACTACTCCATCTGATTCTGATCAAAGTGGTGACTTAACATCTGAGTCAATGTCCAAGATAGACTTTGAAGCATCTGCAGCCACCCTTGATGTCTCCACTGATGGTCAAGCGCCGGTCGAGGAACAGGGGAAGAGGAAAAAGGAGACGATGCGGAAGAAGAAGGTTGTTCCCTCTGATTCAGAAGAGACCGGGGACTTCGTATCCAATTCCATGTCAAAGTCAGACTTCAATGCATCTGTGGCCGATCAAGACAGCACCCCCGACGGTCAAGGAAAGGATGAAGGAAAGCCTGATGTGTCTATACATCAACCTGCCTTGTTGGGAGAGACCCCAGAGCTTGTATCCGAAGAGGTAGTCAGCACTATTGTGCAGAATACTCCTGGTGCTGACGACACAAATGGAGCAGATGAAACAGCACCTGTACCTGCCAAATTGCCGAGCGATATTGATAAGACGACAGAAACTGCAATGATCAAGGGTACAGCAGATACCACTATCGAAGGTACTCCTCCAACAGCTGAGGAAGGAGATGATGGTGATACTCCTACCACCTCGAATGATGGCGTAACAGGTTCTAGTGAGGCCAAGGGTTCTCCCGTCGGTAACACCACAGGTTCAACACAAGCTGGAGGTGATACCACAAACACGATGCCTGTCATCGGTGAATCCAATGGCGGTTCCAGGGAAGGCAAGGATCCGGTGACACCTGAGACCGAAACTGGAGCACAACAAGAAGAGCCTGAAATTGATTCTTCCGATGAGGATCAGGTCATCCAGAACGGGGTCTCATTTGATACTCATGCTGAGATAGCAAACTTACCTGGAGGTGAGCACTCTTCCGAACCTACCAAGCAACCATCGACCGCCCCATTCGATGAAAGACTGGCTGATTCGCAGAACAGTGCACATTTCGCCAGTGGTGAATCCGATGGGGAGGTCAAACCATCAAAGAAGGAGAAGGAAAAGAAGAAAGGCAAGAAGAAAAAGAAAGATAAGACATCAAAGACAGACGGAGGAAAAGGCAAATCGGATGACGCTACGAAGAAAAAGAAACCCAAGCTAAGAACGGTAGATGATACGGACGAAGGTGCTGAAGAAGCCGAGACTGACGAAACACCAAAGGAAACCAAGAAAAAGACAAAGAAAGAGAGAGATAGTACCAAGAAAAAGACAAAGTCTGGTGGTGGTGAAGATGACGCCTCTGATGATGATGGAAAAAACACAAAGAAGAAACCCAAGAAGAAGGGAAAAGGCAAGGACAAAGACAAGGATAAGGACAAGAATTCGACAGAGGATAAGGACAAAGAACACGAGTCAAATGTGACCAAAAACATTCATGATCAGATGAAAGCCCTCTTTGAAGATACATCGGAGCCTAAAGTTTCTTCTGTTGAGACCAGTGAAACTCTTGACATTCCCAGATCAAGCCAAGGCAGACAAAGCCAAGGTACTGGTAGACCAAGTCAACTGGCACAGTCACAATCTCAACTACCAACACAGCCGGAGGATCAGGGTGACGACGTTTCGGAAGGCTCGATTGAGTTTTTGAGGCCTGATCTCCTGTCCGCATTGGATGACTACAGCTCAGATGAGCCATCATCGGATTCTGATGATGATTTTCAGTTCACCAGAGTGGCTGGAATCAATGACTTCGACAATACCAATATGGGTGTCAGTCAGAGGCCGTCGACGGCACAATCCCGAGTCCCTGAGTCGAAGCCTACGTTGAGGGCATCCACTCCCCCGAGTGAATTTGTAGAAGAGCCACCTGAAGAAGAAGCTGTTGATTTTTCAAGTTTAGACGAAGTCAAGGATCAGTTCCCAACATTTGCAAAGATTATGGGAGTTTGGGTTGATCGAGAAAACAAACTATTATACAAAACGCCTGTCCAAACGGTAACCAAAAAGGAGGAGTCAAAGAAAAAGGAAGTAGAGGTTCCTATTGCTCCGGAGGCCCCTACATTTGGCAGTATGGTGAAGAAATGGGAAGCGAAATTGGTTAGGAATGAGCCCGAGACATCGGAGCAAGGGCCCACCAAGCTGCGGAATGTTTGGGCAGAGAAACTGGAGTTCTCGAAACCATTCACGAAGCCTGTGCACACGAAGTCAGCTGACGAGATCAAGTTGATCGAGGACACTGTTGAAAAGAATTTCGTTTTCAAGGACTTGACCAAAGACGAAATGGCACCACTTGTGGACGCCTTTGAACGTGTCGAGTATGAGCCTGGAGCGACGATTGGGGACGAGGGAGAACCAGAATGCTTCTATTCCATTGTACAAAGTGGTGAAGTCAAGTTTCACACTGAAGGAGAACTCGTTGGGAAAGCAGGGGCTGGAGACGCATTCGGAGAGCTATCTTTACTATACAGTGTACCTCGGGCTGCCGAAGCCACAGCTTCCGACCATCCTGATCACCAAACTGTTTTGTTCCAAATCGACCAAACAAACTTTCGGTACATTCTCAGGGAACAAATGTTGCGTTCGCAGGAAGAGAAGCTCGCACTTTTGCAGTCGGTGGACATATTCAAGAAGCTAGACGAATCAGATCTCCGTCAACTTGGAGATGCCATGGTTCCACACAGATTCAACGAAGGTGACAATTTGTCTGCCACTTTTATGGAATCTCCATTCTGCTTGGTACAGAGGGGTTCCGTGACAGCTACGGATATGCAGGTTGGACCAGGAGAGTCATTTGGAGCACAATCACTGCTGGCAAATGATTCACCCAAATATGAAGTTCGAGCTTTGTCTGATGGTTTGGCATTTACAATTGACCGTGAGAGCTTTGAAAAAGTGTTTGGAGACTTTGACAGAGTATCCCTGAAATATCGTGACAAGCAGACTCTGGCATCTATTCGACAAATCCGCGCCGCCAAATTGGAAGATGAACAACTTGACATGCTAGTACGACAGATCACAAACGTTGAATTCAAGGCAGGCATTGATATATTTGAATTCAATGAGAAGGTGCCCCCAGCCATGTATATCGTTCGTCAAGGAAGGGTGAAAGTGGTCAAGAAAAATGGCGAAGAACGAATGATCGAAGCCGGTGGCTACTTTGGCCATGAGTATATGTTGTTTACTTCGAAGCAATCCAAAGATATTGTTCCGGACTTTGTTGTGGTCAAGTATGCCGCCATGACACTCGAAAAGACCATTTGCGGTGTTCTTACTCTCCAGGAAGTTGGTATCGTTTCTGGCCGCATTCAGGTTATGCAAGATATTGAATCCACCCAGAACATTGCTATGGAGGATCTTGAGCGGCATCGTGTTCTGGGCGAAGGACAGTTCGGCGTTGTTTGGCTCGTGACTGTCAAGACAATGGATACTGATCCGTATGCACTCAAGATGCAGTATCTTGACGACCCTTGTCGAGATGATGCAATTGATTGCATTCGAGAAGAAATTCGGATGATGCGTGCTGTCCATCACCAGTTCATAATTCAAGTGGTCAATACCTACGAAGAGGAAGACATCATCTCTATGCTGTTGACCTTGGCTCCTGGTGGTGAGCTTTTCGACATTCTCCATCGCCAGGACGTAAATGGTTGGTGGGTTTCAGGAGTGGCAGAGCCAATTGCCAAGTTCTACTCGATGGTCGTTGCAGATACTCTAGCTTTTATGCACAGGCAAAAGTTTATCTACCGCGACTTGAAACCCGAAAACATTCTAATCGACAAGGATGGATACCCTGTCCTTACCGACTTTGGTTTTGTGAAGCAGTTGGAAGCAGACAAGACCTACACGTTCTGTGGAACTCCAAATTACATTGCCCCCGAGGTTGCGATGGCTGTTGGGCACAACGCAAGTGCCGACAACTGGAGTCTTGGCGTCCTGATTTACGAACTTATCGATGGAGCCAATCCTTTCTGGGAGGATGGTATGGATCAACAAACATTGTATGAGCTCATCAGCGAGGCACTTTATCCACCCATTGCTAGGAAGAAGTGTTCAAGACATTGCCATGACTTGGTAGGCCGCCTTCTAGAGAAGGATCCCAGCAAGAGGTTGGGTACATTCCGTGAGAAGGACATCCTAGAACACAAATGGTTCAGGGACTTTGATATCCAAGACCTCCGAGAAAAGAATGTCAAGGCCCCTTGGGTACCAGACCCCATTTGTTTGGAAGCTTCTGAAGAAGAGTAGGAGACGTATGTACGTTTTGTTTCTAATATTAGAGTTGGTTAGCTACATCATTTGCTACGGTTCCTTCTGCAGAGTGGACAAAATGGAACAGAACCCCCCGGCGCATGCTCGTGAAAACTCGTGATAGTCCTCCCGCGAATCGTGGCAGGTTGAGATTCCAACGCCTCCGCGAAAACAGCGCAAGGAATACACGAGACAAACGAACCCCACAAAAGCTACAATAATAGAAAGCACCAGCTCTCCACCGGAAGTCTAGTTCGGCTATCTGCTACCCAACTGGAAATCGAGTATAAAGTAGTTGATCTTTGATGTTTCTCTAGTAGAACAGAATTAAAGTTACAAGAGAGCAGCTTGGTGTCTTCCAGGCGCCCACCTCTAGGTGATCCCCAATATGTGCTTGCTTTCGCATGATCAAGTGAAACGTTCACTCTAGGCAGACCTTGCAAGGCTGCTTCTTCGAACAGCGCCTTGTCTTCCCAAGTTGACCTGGGGACTGGCAGCACCCTTGTCAGGAGTAGCCGGTGTAAATGACTTCAGGCGGTCTAGAGCATCGTTCGCCTTGGAAGTGTCCGCGTCTCGTTGTTCTCGAAGACGCTGGAGCGCCGATCCATTGCGCATTCGCTCCAACGCAGCATTGAATCTAGGAGATTGTGAAGTAGACATGGCCGTGAAGACTTGTCTTCTAGGGGCAGGCTCAAAGGCAGGAGCACAAAGAGTGTCCAAGTTCTCGATCACTCGTTGGGACATTTCTCGACCCACTCGCGAGTCGACACGAGGTGTGCTGGGCTCAAAGTCAAATGGGTTTCGGGTGGTGAAAGGGACGGGTGTTTCCATGCTCATCATTTTGTATTGGCAGTTGGTTGGTTTTATGGTGGAATGAAAGCTTTGCGCAAAGAGTTGGGCAACAAACTATGGGGAGGGAATGAAGAAGGCTTCAACAAACTCGTTGCCCGCGTTGGCACTTTTTGCGAGACCTAGAATGGCCTAAGTACTGGCTTTACGTGTTTCTACGTCCATGTCAATGGCTCGTGATGGGAATTCGACATTCTACTGGCACTGGACATACCACCGGTGCCAAGATTCGTAGAAAGTCTACCTGGTCCTGTGTAGCAGGGCACAGCTCACGGATCGTTGTGACTCTTATTCACTCACGGGTTCGTTATTTGCACTTATAGCGGACGCCAGTGTCGAACACTTAATACTTGCGAATGTTGAGGATTTGGCTATAAACAATGGCTCGCAAGCCGATCCTTCCTCGATGCTCTACTTGAACTTCTGATACTTCAAAGGAGTTTCTGTATATATTAAAAATGTACAATCTTCTCATTTTCCGCCAGAAGCGCTTTAAGTCGTGCTAGACCCATTTCGTTCCGGCTCTAACCTTCTTATTATTTCTGGAAGCCGTCGCCAAAATCATATGTACAATACCATCGTTTCTAAGAACGCCAGAAGACGCAGGGCATGGGGAACACGCGTTTTAGGAGCGTCTCCGAGGGGTCTCCACGTGAGTCTTGAACTATGCCTCGAGCTTCGCTTGTGAAGGGCGCGTTCTTGGATTTACCTTGGATGAGGAACCAAAGTGCATGTAAAAGGCCATAGTCACTCTACCGGTACTCTATTCCTTCCATCTTGTCCATCTTGTGAACTTGACCGGATATGTTGTCATGTTTGCCTTGGAACGAAGTCTGGACACGAATGAACCTCGCGTAGCCTTGACGTTCACCGGTTTTTTCGGAGAACGATTTATCCTAACACTTGCAGGATAATATCAGCACGGAACAACACTTCTGCTGCTAAGCTTGCCAGCGATGAGCTTTCGCTTTCAAAGAAAGATGCTACGGCTTCCATCCGACACGCCGTGGCACAAACTTTGGTGCACGCGGCCATGTTGAGAATCCCAGTTGATACTCTTTGCGCCATCGGCCGATTTTGTTGCCTTGCCGGTTTTTGTCCGATGCATGCCAATGTATCATTTGTTTCACTTAGTATCAGCTTTCAAGTTTCCTTTTTCAACACTTTCTAGCACTACTGCTATGTTGCAAAACCATAGCGGAGTATTCAAAGTGTCCACTGCATTCTTGCCGACGCTGCTCAGCACGTTTTCGTTCACGGAGTTTGGTTTTGGCATTCAGCGATTCGATGGAAAGTTTGCCATGGTTGCACCGAAAGAGGGAACAACGAGCCTATTCTAGGCCAATAGCGGATGTAGTTCTTATGGTCTTGTCCTCGATGAAGGCAAGAACTAAAACGTCATGACTGTCGCTCAAGTTTAACTCACCAAAGTATCTTTTGTCTGCTGACCTGGTGAGTGGGAGGACTGATGTGGCGCTTTGCTCTGCAAGGCAAGGTTGGAGGGGGCCACTGGATTCCCGGTCGGCCGAACAACGAATTGGCATTGTCGCTACGAAGAGAGGGCCATTGGTACGGAAGTAGCTTCCTAAAAATCAATCCGAGTAGATCAGTCTATCGTTCCTGTGTTTCCATATGAGATCTCTATAGGGAGGAGTCTATGAAAGATGTTATCCTACCTCTTAGATGTCTTCTTGGGGAGTACCCAAACTGCCTTTCCTGCCGTCAAAGGTTGTTGTATTCCTACATCACATTCGACAAGGACATGCTTCGACAAAGTCCAATCGAAGTCCTCATACCTCAGAATCGCATCACTAATATATCTATCCCAGTTTGCACGTTGCACTGCTGATTTCCGACTTTCGACCATTGTCGATGGTGTCTGGTGTCCCGCCGACCTCCTACTCCGACTTTGTGCGTCTACATCAGAATGGTGCGACTACGACTCAAGCACGGTTGATTTTCATTGGTGACTTCTGAGCCTCCTTGACAGTGTTCGTTTTCTTTTTGAAGACGTTTCACAACTTTTGCGAGTTCATTGTGTCTGTTCATCACTCACCATGAATGATCAGCAATTGTCTTCCTCTCCCACGGGAGTTCTTGATCTAAGCAATCCATTGTGGCAACATGCACAAGAGCAACCGAAGCTGTCTTGCAAGGTTAAGACGATGGCTGAGCTCGTGGAGAGAATCCCCATCGCGGTCGAAGAGCGAAAGATGGACAACATTGCGCCTGGAACACCAGATGATCCAGTACTCCAAGTTTTGATGTAAGAAGGGATTGTTAGATTGTGTAGTGTTCGTTCTCCTTCTTGTCGGTACTAACGACTGCGTTGATTTCCGTACGACATTGTTTTCAGGCAAATGGACTTGCCGGCCGCCGAATGGTCCAAGTATGCGTTTTTCAACCCAAACGCAGCGTACACTCGAAACTTGGTTGCTACAGACCACTCAACCTACACTGCACTTTTGCTTTGTTGGAACCCTCATGAAGCATCGCCTATTCACGATCATCCTTGCGACGGGTGCTGGGTCAAAGTGCTTCAAGGCACTGTGGAAGAACACCGATACGATTCCAACATCCACTGCGTTTCTCATGAATGCTACGAAGAACAAGGAATTTCTTTCATTACGGATACTATTGGTTATCACAAGGTTGGAAACCCAACTGAGTGCCCTGCAGTAACCCTCCACATCTACGCGCCCCCCATCACCAAGTGCCGCATTTGGGTCCAGGAGGACTGCTCAACATGCAAATTCTCTACATCTTCTCACTTCTCCGAGAACGGACGACTTGTTTAAAGTACTTTTGATTATACATGAGAATCACCGAAATTCAACAGACATTCACTGCTCGAAACTGCTACGTATCACCGCGCATCTGCTACTAGAATAACACTAAGAATATAGATAGTACTACAACAAAACAACCTTCTCTACGGTGTGAAAAACTGAGGACGATCCATATTTGAGAGATAGCTACGCATTGCTCTTTGGAAGCAGCGGTAGTTGGGGGTGGATTGATATCCGCTGTTGTGTCAGGCTTCAGAATGGATTCCAACCGAATGCTGTCAAGTTGTCAATGCACAATACCTCCTTCGTGGGATGACGGGAATCATGGTCTCGAGGTCCAACTCCATTGTGCGAGGTCTAGCATTGGGAAGCTTTCCGTCCAATCTGTGAACGATGAGGCTACCTCGTTGTTGCCGACATCTGCTCTCAATGTTGGCAGCAAGATCCGTAGTCCTCCTCACCAGCAGAGCATCACGTGTGAAAGCTTTTACATTGTCGAGCCAAGTTTTGGGGACAAAACGTTATCAGTCCAACTTTGGGAATGTCAAACCAACCTGCACCGCTACTCGATCAAGTAGCGAGCCATCAGGATGGTGCTCACCTTTCTGGGAGAAAAGGAGCTACGTGGATTCAGTTGAGGTTCCTCCCTCACCGGTTGAGACTAGAGAAGTATGCGGACGTGAGATTTACTTCAAAAGAGACGACTTGCTTCACCTCCCGGGGTCAGGTGTTTCGGGAAACAAGGCACGGAAACTCTGGGCTCTGAATTGTTTGCCTGCATCGGAATTTCCGAAATGTCTAGTCAGTTATGGTGGTTCTCAGAGCAATGCTATGGTGGCATTGGCAATGATCGTCAATAGCAAAAATGAGGAACTACGTAGTATCAATGGGGATTCGGGATCTCCCATTCGATTTTCTTACTATACCAAGAAGCTTCCAAAGTTCTTGTCCAGCAACCCATCAGGGAATCTATTGATGTCTCAGAGTATGGGAATGGAATTGATACAACTTGATCCTGCAGACTACAAGGCATTGTTTGGAGGAGATTGGGGTGGTTCAGCCCTACCCCCTGAGGGGTTGCCCCCACCATTGCAAGATCAATCTCTCTGGGTTCCACAGGGAGTTGCATGTACCTTGGCAGCACGGGGTGCCTTGAATTTGGCAAAAGAAATCTATAAATTTTGGGTCAACAGAGGAAATGGCATGAGTTTGTCTGTTGTGATACCGGGAGGAACTTGCTCCACTGGGTTCTTGGTACACCACGCCCTGAAAAAGATAGAGCAAACCACGAAGCCACTGGATATAGATGTAGTTGTCGTGCCATGCGTTGGAGATGAAGGCTATGCGTATAGGCAGATGCAAGGGTTGAAATCTCAGCTTGGTGAACAAGGCTTGACCACGCCATTGATTCTTCCTGCATCACCAGCATCCGGGCAGCATCAAACTCAACAGGGGTATTTTTCTTTCGCAAGACCACACAAGGAAGTTTATCAAGCATTCTCTGAACTTCAGAATGTTGGCGTGCCAGTGGACTTGATCTATGGGGCTTCTGCGTGGGCCATTCTATTCCGACATTTGCGACAAGCAGATCACCGTCAGGACTCTTTCTTCGCGGTTCGCAGCATACTATACGTTCACAGCGGTGGTTTAGAAGGCGTTGACAGTCAACTTCAACGATATCAACATGCCGGTCTGATATAGGTTTCGTCGTCAGTAACCCCTTTGCTGCCCATGAGATATGTTGATTGTAAGACTGCTCGAATAGTGTTTGGCTCCAAGCCGCGCGCACCAAAATAAACATCATTGCATACTAGACTCCAGGGCGATGCTACCAGCAAACGTCATCCTCACGGGGGCCTTCACTCCTACTTCCTGCACTCGTTCTGTGAGTGCATGGGAGTACCGAGTTTTGAGTTCGTGCACCTTTGCCATCCCTTGCCATTGGGTGTACAAATCGATGCTCCGAATCAAATACTTATGGGCGAGCTCAAAGTTTCCACTGGTCACTAGCGTATCACAGGCCAATTCATTTGCCAGAGCTTCATGGTGTAGCACACCTAGGCTCGATACGGCTTTGATTGCCTTGTCGTACTTGTTCAGGATGTCATCTGAGTGCTTCATTGTTGTAGATGAGTGTCGAGCATCAGCTAGTAGGTACATGTACTCACAGTTTGTTGCACCTTTCTTTACCCATGTCTTCAACTGGGTCATGGCACGCCTGGCAAGCCGCCGATTTCTGCGTCTACGAGTTGACGTTCTCTGCGAAAGCTCGATATAGGTCAATGTTGTGTAGAACACTCGGTGTGCCACCATGAATTCTGCACAATCACCAAACAAGTCTTTTGGCAGTTCCCTCTCGAACGAGGCTGCCCTGTCGAAGTTTCCAAAATGGTAGTTTAATATCATCGAAAACAGATGATATTGTGTCATTGCTCCGGATGCCTTTGAGTTCTGCATCTCCAGCAGCGTATCGGTGTTCAAGGTTCTCCCCAGAAGTACAGAAGGATTTGTCGTATTATTAATGAAGTTTGAGACTGCCTGGGCAACAGGCGCAGAGAATATCCACAAAAAGCGCTGTCGATAGTCTTGAAGAACCTCGAGAAATTTGGTCAGATCTGATTCTAGTTCCTTCAAGGGTGCCCCAGCTGCAAATTTATGCCTCAAGATAGTACCTCCATCCTGTTGGACAACGTCCATCTCCCCCAAGTGAAGTACACTCCGCCACCCATCAAACAACGGTCTCAATGTTGGACGAGGTGGTTTGCACCAACAGGTGACAAAAACATAATTGGCACACTTGACCCGAAGCTCAAACCCCTGATGCGTAGTTCCACAATACTTTTCCGCCATCTCCACCGAAAGGAGACCGAATCGCTGACCATTTTCAATATTTCCTTGCATAATCTCGATCCAAGCCCAAGTTTGTAAAGCCCACGGAGCTGTCAAGGCGTGGTTACCCACCTCTCGCCACAAATCAAGGGATCTAACGAGGCAGTAGCTCAGGTAAATTGCAGGCGCTGCAAAAAAGGTGAAGTTAACGATGCGCGTGAGAATCCCTGCTTCATTGTCGACAGCAGCTTCCACGGCTGGGTCTGTTACATCTGGCATTTCACGGATGTCATCGTCAGAGACTCTTGACATGAACTTTTGACACCTCATGAATTGCCGGAAAATGTTGATTGTGAGACACCTCTTTGATGGAACCGGATATCCAAAGCCATCAAGCAGCGACAGTGCCATATCCACCCCTTCCAAGTGTTTTTCTTGGTCAAGGAGGCATAGCAACTTTTGATGACACACAATCTTCTTGTCTTCGAAACGCTTGGCATTCATGATCACTTCGTCGGCTGTTTCCACACAGTCGTCGTAAAGACCACAACAGTATTGGATTCTAGAGAGTGCAATACTCAACTTCAATGCCATATCGTAGTGTTCTGTCCATGCTTTTCGCCCAAGGCCCTGGAGGCCATTCTTGAGATAGGTCATGGAGGGGTAAAAAGATGTCTTCTTTGCCGCGATTTCAGCTGCATGAAAGTTCAATTCTGCAACGTCTCTTCTTTCCCAAGTATCATTGATAAATTCAGATCCACGGTGAAGTTGCTTTGCAGCATGCATTAGGAGCGTATCATCGGTGAGGGTAGTTCCGAATTCTGCTTCCGTCTCCATCCACCGCCGAAGCTGGCGGCCTATGCGGAGATGAAACTTGACACGTTCATATCCAACGGGTAGCAAGGAGTATGCTGTACAAACAGTGAGAGAACAAGTAAACCACAAAGTTGTTTGGAAGCCTCAATAGATGCCTAATCTGACGTACCCGCTTCTCTTATTCGATCGTGACTGAACTGAAAATGGCCAGGCTGGTACGACGGTACCACAAACCCGCTCTCTACAGACTCTCGCAAGATGGAAGCACAGGAGTTAGTACTCATCCGAACTTCAAATTCATGCGGTGAATACATTGCCGCACCCCCCTCGTCTTCTTCACCGGACTCAGCCATCGCAATGAGAGCTTGAACCAACATTTTTACCTCGAACTGTGATACTTGGAATGACGCCGCCGCTATAAGTAGCGCTCGTTGATGCTCATCGAGGGACTTCAGCCTGGTAACGACAACTTCTTCCACAGTTTCAAAAGAACGAGCTTCAGCCATGATGGTTTGAGTGTCAAACTCCCATGTGGCATCCTTTGCAGGAGAAAACATGCCCTGAGAAACCAAATATCGTATGAAGTGGTCAACCAAGAACGCATTTCCACCTGTTTGAGTTTCAATGATATACGCGAGCTCGTCAATCTTGGAAGCATCAGCTGACTTTAACATTGCATTTAACAACTGTGCAATCTCCTCAGAGCCAAATGGTGGGAGCAAAACCAAACTATAGGCGGGAAACCCACGCCTGCTATTGTTCTTGTCCAGGATTGCACGAATCGAGTGGTCTTCGTCCATGACAGGTCTAGTGGCTCCCACAACAAGTAGCTTTCTTTCTGGGGTGCCATCGCATATTAAAGACTGGATTAGCAGCAGCGAATCACGCTCTGCAAAATGCAAATTGTCCATGACGATAACCATAGGGAACCTGGCAGCAAACAGTCGGATCATGCCACGGAAGGCAAAGCAGAATCTTTGGAACCTCCATTCTTGCTTCGACATATCACCAAACGCCTCAAAATTGATCGATACCTCAGTGTTTTTGGATGACACGGTTGTTGAGCAATGTCCATCGTCATCAGAGATCTCAATACCCGCGGGGTGTTTCTTCACCAAGGAGTACAACGATGGAATCACTTCGAGCAGGAGATGTATTTCTCCATCCAGTGCTACCGATAGCTGATGCATCCAATCTTCATCAGGACTGCGCAGTAATATTTCTCTAATAATATCGGATACGACAGAAACGGTTGCTGCAAATGGTTCTGAAGCTGCAGTTCTTTCTTCAAACTTTCCCATTGCAATTACTGGTTTGGAATTGTGTGCTCGCGCAACTTCGTTGACAAATGACTCAACGAAGCATGATTTACCAGTTCCAGAGTCAGCCTCTATAATAACAGCGGATGAATGCCCTGCCATGGCTTGCTCAAACAATCCAGCCATCATATCGCGGTGTTCCGCTCGTTTCCTTGATCGAATCATTTGAGGCACAAGACGTTGCACACTGTCATCGTCGGGTTCAACATTGTCTGTCGTAGAAAGAAAGATGTCAAATACCATAGCTTGACCACGAGAACTCGAAATAGCCTTCTATACTAGAGGTGGATGTGAACTCACTGGAACAAGCTGGGGTGTACTTTACGACAATGTGGTGGAAGTGCTTCTGGCATCATGTTGTTGCCACAAAATTTCCAGGAACAACGAAGTACCAGCACCGGCCGGTACTACGTCGTCCTGGTTTCCAATTATTGCATCCTCAAGGTGGGAAAACTGCATACAGGATGAATTTCTAGCGGAGCACGGTAAACATCAAGTCTTCTTTAAATATTGAGGGAATCGGGTTCTGTGACGTTGCGAACAAAAACGTCGGCATACCCTCACACTACCATTGTGAATCTTGTTCCAGTGATGGCACCTGAAAATGACAGGCTATAATATGAAATATCAATGAGCGAAAAGACATGCCCAACGACGCCGTGCAAGAAAGCCTTAAATCAGTTTGTTCCGATCGGAACTTCTGGCGGCGGCGGTGGTTTCGAATATACGTATTGTCCTAGCTGGGGAACCTATGCTATTAGGATATTTTTGTTCCTTGACAGAAAAGCCTGAAAGTCAACGGTTGCGTCGACTCACATTGTCCAATCAGATCTTGTCGCCAACACTCTAAACCGACGACACCACTATCAAGAATCAAGATCTACAGGCCACAACCTTGTCGAAGGAAGGAAAGATTCCAAGGTACCGTAGTGAGCGAGGCAAGGTTCCCACAACGAACTTGCCCTAATATAGTGTAGCAACCAAACACAGCGTCCAGGTTGACCTTACAGATCGGCATATCTTGAGACTTCCAACGGAAACATGGAAGCAACAGTACAAGTCAACGAAATTCCGTCAGGATTGAATACCCTTGTCGGTGCCATTGACCAAGGAACATCCTCCACCCGTTTCGTTGTTTTTACACCAAAAGGTGATATTGCTGCTTGGGCCCAAATGGAGCACACTCAAATTTTCCCTCAAGGCGAAGATAAGGTAGGTTACATTCTCAAACCCCACAGTCTTGCCCACTCACCATGACTAACCTTTCCCATTTGCTAGGTCGGCTGGCATGAGCATGATCCTCTTGAAATATGGAGAAATGTGGTGACATGTATCGATACCGTGACGAATGCTTTGGCTGCCAAAAATGTAAAGTATGAGATCAAGGCCATCGGAATCACCAACCAACGGGAGACGACAGTGGCATGGGATTCGACCACTGGAAAACCATACTACAATGCCATTGTGTGGGATGATACTAGGACAACGTCCATTGCCAATGAAATTGCTAATGGAAATCCCGATAAGCTACGAGCGAAGACTGGGTTGCCTCTGGCAAGTTATTTTGCCGGAACCAAAGTGAAGTGGTTGTTGGACAATGTCCCTGAGCTGCAACAGGACTTGGCGACAAGACCAGATCACATTCATTTCGGAACAATCGACACATGGCTGCTCTATCAATTGTCTGGAAAACCTTCGATGGTTGATGGGGCTGCCAATGTTGGTGGTCTTTTCTTGACTGATGTAAGCAATGCATCACGGTGGCTCTTCTTGGACATCGAAAATGTAGAGTGGGACCCCATGTTGATCCATACGGTTTGTTATCCCCACTCGTTGCCCATTTCAGCTCTCCCCCAAATTCGACCTTCTATTGATGTATATGCAATTTGTACCGAAGTTGCCACTGGAATCAAGGCACTAAACGGCGTTCCAATTTCCTGTATCCTGGGAGACCAACAAGCTGCATTGTTTGGTCAGTGTGCATTTGAAGCCGGTGAAGCAAAGAATACTTATGGTACAGGCATGTTTCTGATGATGAACACTGGAAAGAAGTTAGTTCCCTCCACCCACGGCTTGTTGACTACAATTGCATACAAGATGGACGATGAAGTGTTCTATGCCCTTGAAGGATCAGTTAGCCATTCAGGCTCGACGATTCAATGGCTAAGGGATCAACTTTGTATCATTTCCAAAGCGCCCGAGTCTGAAACACTGGCTGAAAAACATGAGAGCAATGATGGATTGTATTTTGTTCCTGCTTTCGCCGGTCTATTTGCTCCCCATTGGCGCTCCGATGCTCGAGCTTGTATTGTTGGAATGACTGCTTCACATGACAAAGGTCACATTTGCCGGGCGGCCCTAGAAGCAGCGTGCTACCAGGCGAGAGAAGTGTTTGATGCAATCGCAGCAGACTCGTCAGTGTCTTTGAAAACACTGAAAGTGGATGGAGGGGGGTCCCATAACAAGCTCATGATGCAGTTTCAAGCCGACATGATCGATGTCCCCGTTGTCAAGCCAAAAGTGATGGAGACCACTTCCATGGGTGCTGCTTTTGGTGCAGGCCTGGCTGTAGGCGTATGGAAGAACTTGAAGGAGATTCGAACATTGTGGAGCGTTTCCGAAACGTTTGAACCGGCCATGAGTGTTGAGGCTCGGCGAAAAAATTGGCGTGGGTGGCAAAAGGCCGTGTCCAAGAGTTTGGATTGGATTCCAGCTTCCCCTGAGTCATTTGATGTCGACGAGGATTTGGATCAGTTTGAAGATGCATTGGAATTGCACGAGGATATTCCAGGAGATGTATCGGGTGATTCGCCGTGCCAATGGGGAAATGCTGCCGTAGTGGGTGTTTTGGCATTCGGCCTCTGTATGGGGTTTGCCCTTGGAAAGGGTCAAAAGGCTGGCAAAGCGCCATCTTTGGACGCCGTGGTAGAAGGTCTCAAGGGCTTGATGAAGGGTGCATCTGGTCTGCTTCAGAAGTAATTGTAATGTTCCACAAAGTAGTGTACACAAAACGAGATTGTACTACGGTGATTCATCCTAGCTACTTGGTCTCTGTGTAGCCACTTGACCATAGTCTTCAAACTGTCAGAACCGAAGTCTTACACGACAAAGTCGACATTGTAGTCTCCCTTGAATGTCATCTCACTCTCATCAAATCCAATGGTGGGGAAAGTGCAGGCAAACTCAGATACCTCCTTTCGTAGTTGGACAAGGTCGGGGTGAACACTAGGTCCAACAGCACACATTTCCCGGAATCCCTTCATTTTCTTTCCTTGTTCGGTTCCCTTCAACTCCTTGGCAATGGCGACGGCACGGTCGAAAAAGACAGCAATCTTGGCAAAATCGTCTTCTTGTAGCCCACGGGAAGTGAGGGCAGGAGTACCCATTCGAATACCTCCAGGGTTCAAGGCGGACTTGTCTCCAGGAATGGTGTTCTTGTTGGTAGCAATGCAGGCCATCTCCAGAATACGCTCCACACGGGCACCATCCATACCGCGAGATGATTTCAAATCAACCAACACGAGATGGTTGTCGGTTCCACCACTGACAAGACTGTATCCCAACTTTTGAAGTTCGTCGGCAAAACGAGCACAGTTGCTGAGGACTTGCTTTTGGTAGTCTACAAACTCGGGGGTAGCGGCTTGCTTCAAGCAAGTCGCCAAAGCTCCAATCGTGTGGTTGTGGGGCCCACCTTGTAGACCAGGGAAGACGGCAAAGTTGATCTTTTCCTCCAAATCATACATAATCTTGTTTCCCTTCTTATCCGTCCCCTTGAGACCCTTGCGGAAGAAAATCATGGCACCACGGGGACCTCGCAAACTCTTGTGACTGGTGGTGGTTACGACATCTGCGTAAGGAAAGCAGGAGGGAATGACTTCGGCGGCCACAAGACCGGAAATGTGAGCCATATCCGCCAAGACATACGCTCCAACACTGTCAGCGATTTCCCGGATACGTTCGTAGTCAATCAAACGAGCATAGGCAGAGGCTCCAGCAACGATGAGTTTGGGACGGAAGAGTTCAGCACTTTTGGCCATTTGGTCGTAGTCGATGACTCCTGTAGAAGGATCCAATTGATAAGGCATAGACTCAAAGTATCGAGAGACAGCCGAGATTTTCTTTGTAGGGGTTTGGAAACCATGGGACAAATGTCCTCCATGGGGAAGGTCAAGCGAAAGAATGCGATCGTGGGTCTCGAGCAAGGCTGTGTAGGCCTACCATCATCCAAGGAAGCAGAGCAACCAGTCCAAAACATTAGCACAAACACATTGCAAATAATAAGCATGCATTATTCCTATCACGTACCTGGAAGTTGGCAGGAGATCCAGACAAGGATTGAACATTGACTCCCCACTCCTCAGGATCCAAATGGAAAGCTTCCAAAGCCCGCTTCTGACAAAGGAGCTCCACTTGGTCAATATTCTCATTTCCTCCATAATAACGAGCTCCAGGGTATCCTTCACTGTACTTGTTGGAAAGGACCGAGCCAAGTGCTTGCAACACAGGCTTGCTAGTGAAGTTCTCAGAAGCAATGAGGACCAAACTGTTGCGTTGACGAGCTTTCTCTTGTTCAATCAATCCAAAGAGTTCTGGATCAGAATCCACCAAGTCCTTGTTCAAATCAGCCCCGGCACTGAAGCATCGGGTGGCTGTTCGACGGGCAAGGGGGGCAATGGAAGATCGCAACGAAAGCATGATAACACGACAACAACGGTGGCAACAAGGATTCTTCCTTTGATTTTGTGTCTCCGACGTCGTCCTGTATCCAAACAGGTGAGGAGTGACGCGGATGCCTTACGAGTGGAAAGATATGATTGGTGAAAGAGGGTATCGTGATGGAACGTGTCGTAAAATGACGTATATGTCTGTTCTCTGTCCTGTTTCTGCGGGTTCAGGATCTTTGGGCTATGGTCTCACAATCTTGCTCGTGCAGTCCACATCGATCCGTTTACAGTATTGCGACAATGGTCATCAATCACCAGGGATCAGTCGTTTGTCATCCACTATACTACATAATGCTATCATCTAATGGACGAATCCTTAAAATGGATGCACAATGGTCCGACCCACAGTATAAACCCTCTTTGCGTGTTCCATACCCAAGTATCCGACAGTCCTCGACAACTTCTGTGACAGACAGAGATGAGGGCGACAAGAAAAAGTAGTCTAATCGTTGACCTTTCCCTTCATATTTGGCGGCAAACTGGCTTCCCGGTTTGGCCATGTGGCCCCGCCAAGTATAATTCGGTCGCTCCCAAGGACCTAGGTGGTCAAAATCGGTCACACCCTCTGGATGAAGTTCTCTCCAAAGATCCACCAGATCGGCTTCTCGTAGGATAGTGTCAAAGCGCCGTCGTTCGGCAGGTGTGAAACTGGGCATACCGCGGTCGTCTGGGTGTCTCGATGCATCGGGTCGTTCTCCACCGACAAAGCACTTGCGCTCATCGGTCCACCACTCATAGTAACTGCTTTTGTCGTCGTTGTCATTGTCTTTTCCTTTGGAGTTTTTCACTGGAGCCCAATGGGTTCCGTCCAGATAAGTTCTAGCTACATTCATATCCCCACACCACAACAACGGGCGTTTCTCGATCCCAGGAGTCGTATTCGTAGTACCCGTAGCAGCCGTTGATAGGATCTTTTGTCGATCTTGAAAGAATCGCAAAAGTCGTTCGTCCCATTCTTTTCGTTTGGCATGTCGCTCGGGACGATTTCCATTGTTAGGAACATAGGTTTGTAGAATGTCCATGGTTTCGAAACAAAAGAATTGAAAGCGACCTTCGGGGTCATGGATACGAGCGGAACTCGATGTGGCGGTTTTGGTGGACGCCGATGCAACTGCTGGACTCTTTCCAAAAAAGTTGAGCAAGGAGGTTTGTTTAGGAGCTGAAGAATCCTTGGTAGAGGCGGTGGTGGTGGATGTTGTTGTAGAAGGCGGAGAAGGAGTTGGAGATTTCAACCCCACCTTTTGACGTGTCAAGTGGAATCGTTCCAACAAGACATCGGTTGCCCAATCCGTCGAGAACGCCACATGCTTCTGGTTGACAGAACCCAACCTCTTGTGCACCAAAGTTAAGGTACCTGCATACATGGTATCCGCCAACGACCAGAACGGCCGATAGTCTTGAAAGACGGTAGCCAATATTTCCGGAACAGCAGTGGCTCCCTTGGATGTCGTCGATAGAAAGGGACGATCGCGACAGGTAGGACTGGAGGCCTTGAGGCGAGCCTCTTGTAAAAAGATCATATCAGGATATGACGTTTCCTCCAACAATCGCTTCATTTTGTCAGCGTCCCAGAGACATCGCGATGTAAAACCTGGGTGACAAGCGAATGAATGAGAAAGGATATCGTCACAGATTCCAAAAGCCAACAAGCAACTCACCATTACAATTCCAAGTCACGAATGTGGTTGGACTAGGTTTGGTTGGTTTGGACCGCTTGGATGGAGGTTCGTTGTGGGTGGATGCCATCCTCTTGGCGTAGTTCCATTCCTTTATTGTCTACAACCACAATGGTGTTGGCTGGCAAAAATTTGCCACCGACGAGGAGCAATAAGGTGCCTTCCCAGTAGTCTGACGTCAGCTACCGATCCACACTATGTGTTAAGTACTGGACGGGGCAGGCGTGTTCTCCTTCTAGGTGGAGTGTCGTGGAAGCGTGGCACCCTCGTCTCGAAACTGGCTCGAAGTTGGCGAGACGACTGCGACCTCGCAGGAGTCGGCAGGAGTCAGCTACCGCTCTGTAGTAAATGCAGAGAGAGTGAGGGCTGGAGGAATCAATTGCATTGTGCCCAAAGTCTGCTCCCACTGCCACGACGGATCGTTGCTGTGATCTTGAGTATCCATCAACTTTCAAAAAGGCTGGAGTGCTATTTTGTACACAACCTGCACGTAGAAAGAAAGAGTTGGTTCCGCCCAATACTGGAGTCGACACCTTCAGTCTACCGTTTACTACCGAGCTAGTAGTGTGTGTCATCCGTGTCAGTGATATAGAGTTCCGTCATGGCAGAGGATGAGGCCGCTCGGCGGCAGCAGGAAATCAACTTGTTCGCCGCCATGGCTCAAGCAGACGATTCTACCTTCTCTACGGGAACCTTTGATTCGGATGCTCTCAAGGCTGCCCCAGCTCCTGCTCCTGATGCCGCTACTCAGGATAGGAACATGTTTGCCCAAGCAGCATCCTTTGTGGATTCCTCCGGCACGTTTGACTTTAAGAAAGAGCCAAAGAAAGATAAGAAAGCTGCGTCCACTTCGGGTGGAAACTTTGTCAAGAATTACAACTTAGAAGCAGCGGCTGCAGCTTTGGATCTAGATGAAATGCAAGGATCCAACAAGAATGTGGTGGAATCTACCTTTACGCCCAATCGGAATCGATTTTTCTCCGCCGACAATGGAGCCTTGCAAGCGCCGCCACCGCCTACGCAAACTTCCACCAAGGAACTTCCCAAAGCGGCTCCCAGAACGCCCATGCATGCCCAACGCGTATATCTCCACAAACCCCTGTTTTTTGGACACACGCTCCCACCTCGTGTGGTCAACGAGGCCAAGGCCATCCTCCAACGTCAACCCACAGACAAGCCATTCGCCCCCGAAGTTCGCAATATGCTTTCCGTTATTCGAACCTATGGACACGGCCTCGACCTTCTCAAAGAAGATGCCCAGCCTACCCCATATGTATCCGTCTTTTGTCCCAAATGGAGTGAACCCTTTGCTCCCGATGAAGATCCTTCACTTTGGGTAGAGATACCTCCGCCATTGGAAGCTTCCAATTCTGAGGAAAGCTTTGGTTCCATTGTTGGAGTTCCCAGTGATTTGGATCAACTCTTGGAAGGGGAACCCATTGGAAAGAAGGATGCTACAGGGTCCGTTTCCACCAACGCTACACAGAGTCTCACCGTGGACACTTCCACCAACATTAACGACCGCGACCTATTTAGTATGTGGGCACGAGGAGGGGATGATGCTGGTACGGATACGAGTCCCAACTCCTCGCTTCACGACCGAACCGCCAACGCCAGGCCCGCCGTGTTGAAGCGCAATAGCAGTGTCGAGTCGTTCAACAGTGCTGCTAGTAGTGGCACTCCGCCCAACCGATTGCGGCGTGATTCGAGTACTGGAAGTGCCGATCCTGTTGCTCTCAGTGAACGAGATTTGTTCTCGCAGTGGGCGAGAGGAGAGTCACCTCGAGATACAGAGGTTTCCCGTCGCAGCCTCTTGGGAGCAAATGCATCCAGCAGTTCGTCGTTCCAAGTCACTGCCAACTCAAGCACTACCAACACTCGTGCAAGTATCAGTGGAGAAAGCTTTTCCAACCAAGAATCAACGAATGGTGGAAGCACTAACTTCTTCAATGCATCTGGAACGTTTTTGAATGTACCGGGTGTCGGAGAAGCAGATGACGACGATGAAGTCGTAGTAAGCGAGTTGAAGAAAAAAGTCGGTATGAATGAACATTTGAATGCTGCATTGGCCTTTTTCGAAGACTTTGGTGATAGTACCACCAGTGAACAACGAGGAAACCGGCTGGCTGTGGAAGATGCCGATGATGTCAGCAATCTAGCCCAGGTCCCATTGACACCCGATGGCGGCCGACCTCTGACCAATCATGAACTAATGAATGGAGTATCTCCCCTGTTTGGATGCGATGATTCTTCTCTACCAACCGAAGCCGATCTAGGGATTCACGAGACCAAAGATGAGCAACAGCGGTCCAATGAACAACGGCGCAACCAAGCCATCATTGAGGATGTATGTCCTCAAAACATTTTTGGACCCCTTGCTTGCCCCAATCCTGCTCTTGATCCTGATGACAATCACAGCTGGAACTCGCGCGTCGCCCCAGTACAGCCTCGTACTGGCGCCATGAGCAATCCCCGATCCAATGATGTCCCCAAAACAATTTCATCTCCTGGCGTTGGTGTGCTTCCTTCCCCTGGCGGATCTCGCTTAGCACAGACGCCACTTCGTTCAAATATGTCCCCTCCACGATCACCCATGCCACGGAACGATAGTGCATCGGTGGCGTCCGCGTCCGTTGCCAAGAGCAAGCAGGCCACTTCCCGAGGAAAACGCTTTGATGTACGGAGTCGATTTGGATGGTGGAATGTTCGTGAGGATGGGACTGAAGTGACCCCCCGTACGATCCAACCCGGCACGGACAATAGCAGCAGTGTTAGCTTGGATGTCATGGCACTTGACGCTGATCAACCACCCCTCCAGTTGCCCCCGGCATCTCATCCTGCGACAAACAATCTGATACGGACCAAGTTGGAACCACAACCCGAACAGCTTCAAGAACAAAACAGGCCATTGTCTGAGCTGCACCCTGCCACTACGATGGCACGGACAATTCCATTTCTATCCGACAGACCACCATCGTATCGGTACTTGCAAATTGATACACAAGCGGTTGGTTTTCCTACTTTGGGTGGTGAAATTGAGCCTTTGTTTTGTTCCCTAGCGATATATAATGTGGAGACGGCACCACATGCTTCAGGGGCGGATCCCAGCATGGCCCCCATCCCGGAATTGAGTCGATGCAGTAGAGTCACAGAGATACTGACGTTTGATGTTGTTAGCGAGCCCAAGGTGGAAGAAAGATGCAATGGCAGCCTCTGGCCAATTCCAGGTAGTCAAACAGACTCTGACTTGCAAGGAACTCGTTGTGGAGTGTTTCCACTTCCTTCAAACCTGAACATGGCAAGCCTTTATGCTGTTTTGATTGTACACAAGGTCGTTGCAGAAGCTAGTGATTTCGATGTCTACCTCAAATCAGCGACAGCAGGGGGAACAAACGCAGGCAAAAAGGAGAAGATTGACTTGGAAGCTCTGCGGACTAGAGCTGAGAAGAGTGCAACATCCCAGGGAAAATTCATCATGCCTTTTGCATTTGGAGTTGCACCCTTGCTCCAGGTATTTGGTGGCGATGTTCCCACAGTGCCAAGTAGCAGAGCTGTTCAAATCCCACTGTTCAGATTCACAGCAGGAAAAGGAGATCGACAGATTATTGATCACATCATGGTGATGTTGTACCCAAGGTATGTATTGAGACTTGTTCTTCGATCGTTTTGGTGTTGTCCCATGCCCTAACTGCAATATGTCAATATTAGAGCGGATCATCGACTGTCCGGAATTGGTGGACCTGCACCTGTTACAAATGGCGGTACTGCCATGTTGGTGATGAGGAATTTTGGCTATCTAGGTCTGCACTCAGTTGTCAATAGTAAGAGTTCCCTCGCAAGAGACCGCCTCGTCGACTTTACCCGGGAAGTACAGCTTCGCAGACGCGAAGCAGACGAGGACGAAGATAAGGAAGAAGAAAAGTCATCTGGAAAGAACCCCGATGTGCTCTGGACTGGTGAGTGGCACAAGGCCTTTGTTGCAGAACCTACGAAGTATGGTGGTCGGTATACTCGAAAGACTCAGGGCACCGGCAAGTCGGAGTCTCCCCTATACGCACAAGAAATGGCCCCAATTCGTTTGAATCCTTCCGAAACACGAGTGGCGACCAAGACACCGCGAGGAAGATCCCACTATTCTCAAGGTGAGGATATTGAGCCATATTTCCGTACATCTTTCTGCAACGAGCTGCTTTGTCACCCTAGGCATCTGCAAAACTGTCCCACGGGAAATATTGTGGTGAAAGTGGAGTTACGGGACCTGGTTTGGGTTCCAGAGTATGGAGCATATCTTTCGAATCTTCCGGTTCAGGGTCCAGCTGTACATAATCCAAGGCGCGGGCCTGTTTTGGTCCAAAGTGCTTTCACAAGTTGCAGTGCCAAATGTCAAAATCCTGTCTTCCTGGATGAATTTAAGGTTCGATTGCCACTTCTATTGTCAGAGAATGGCATAAATGAGTCAACAGGTCGAAATACTGCACTTGTTTTCACTGTCTACAGATTGAGCTTTAGTAACCGCAAGCGATGGGGGAAGATGTTCCGTACAAAGAAAACTGGTACGAAGGTGGATGAGATCACAAGCGGGCTTGCGGGAGAAACGCCACAGGACGACAGTGCAGGTCAGAATTATCACTTGATTCAGCTTGCATGCGGATTTTTGCCTCTCAGTGCTACAAACAGTTCGGGTATTGTCAATGGAAATCATGAAGTCAAGATGGTATACCAAGCTCGCGTACCCAAAAATGAATGCATTGGAACTGGGGATATAAGGAATTCCACAGTGTTTTTGTGCGAAACACTGCAATCTGCAGACGGAAAGTCAGACCAGGATGATGTCGCTCTCGATGATAATGAAAGTATGAGTTCAAGCCACCACTTTACTGAAACAGCATCAGCTGCCAGTGCATCAGAGTCCGTTGCTTTGTCAGAACAAAGCACGAGATCAAGGTCTCGTGGCAAGTCTATGCTGAGCGCAATGGTTTTGCAGGTAAGTTGTTACGACTTCCTTGATTGAAGATAGTGCCACCAGAACGATGCTTACAAACACAAAACTTGCTTGAAGGTTCGAGTTTCTGTTTTTTCTTCTGTCCATTGTCAGAATTCTGTACTAGGGGAATTTCTTGGCCAAGAACCAATTTCTCCAATGCCCCTTGATTTTGCTCCTTGTGGGCTTGAGGATTCAACTGAGAGCAGTGGGATCCGGCAGGTCATGTTGGAGCTAGCAGACGAACCAAAAGCCCCAGAAAATGCTTACGACAACGAGCGTCTTCTTACGTCCACAATTGACATATCTAAGGTGTCAATGTGCCCCCTCCCCGATGTCGCGGAGAATTTGCTGCGAGTTGTCAACCAACTTTGGAAAGTTGTTGTGTTTGGGTTGGGTGAATCAGACATTCAGTGGGCAAATCCAGCAGCCTGTTTGCCATTGCGTGTACAGGCATTCGCTACATTGTTGCACCTTTTGGCGTCGTCAACAGCGTACCTTGGTCAGAAAGGACTAGCACAACTGGATGGTTCCAGCAAGTGGAGTCAAGTCACAGCAAGTCGTTTGTTCGCGCTCTCCTTTGACGAGGAGTTTTTGTTCGGAGATATGGCCCACGAACCTCAATATAACCTTTTCAAGAAGACGGGAAAACAGAACCCTTTGACTCCACCTGGTAATGGTTTTGGCACTTTTGATAGGAGGGCCAAAAGACATCAAAGATCGAACTTTGAGTTCAATCACAATGGTACCACGACGTCATACGCAGCAGACGACGACCAGCTCCTGCAGAAATCCGACCAGAAGGAAGTTGAGGACATAGATATTGGGGACTTACAACCGGCAGAGGCAGTCGAACCGGAAGATAAGAGTGACCCAGCCCCGGCAAGTTTGAAAGTTGATTCTGTTACCGATTTCCGGAGCGCATTAAAGGCGGGATCACTTGAAGTTGAGAAAGATGACCCTCTGTATGACAATCAGAGCCAAAGCCGTGGTGCGCGGACTGCTATGGCAATGGTACAGGCGTACAGTGGTCTACAAGGGTCGAAACGCTGGGGTACAGCTCCAGGTTTGCATCTCGCTACCATTCGCGAAGACGGTGACACTGACAATGAAGCTGACGGGAGTTTAACTCCTACGGTTGTAAGCAGGCGGAAGCCAGCAGGGCCATTGGATGCTCTGGATACTGAATTGTTTGTGAACCCAGCGAAAAACACAGTAAAACAAATGCGAGTTCCTCAAACTCGAAGAGGCAAGAAAGCCAACCCAACGGGAACTTCGTTGGCGTCCATTGCGGACGAGTTGGAGGAGGATTCATTGGGGCCACTTCAGTCTCCGACCTCAGGGACTGTGTTTGAAGGGGACCCAAATCAACTTCTATCGGTTTTGTAAGTTTATACATCTTTGTCTGTGGGATTTTCAGTTGCAATTGATCTAACAATGTTTGTATTTTCCAGGAATTTCGATTCTCCCGCCTCGTCCCCCAGTAAAGATCCAAACATCTCAAGGCCCCCGCCATTGAGACAGAGAAGCCAAACTCTACCGGTCACAGACGCCGAGATAGAGAGCGCAGGTACATCGTTCTTGGATGCCATTGAAAAAAGTTTGGGGTTCGGGTAAGTAACACGGATCTATTGTGAGTAGTCACAGCAATATTCTCTTATTAAGCGTCTTGCAGTCCTGGCAAGCGAGCTTCCACCAGCGAAGAAAGCAGAGTTGGGCAATCACATCACAGGAAAACTCGCAGCAGTTGTAGCATAGATTGGTCGATTCCCAATGATGATTTTGGTCCACCAGGAGGTGATATCCAGTCTTCCAAAGGAAGTGCATCCGATCAAGAATCTCCCCATCAAGATTTTGAAGATCATATGTCTGCTCTTGACAGTGAAGTCGAAGTCAGCGCAAGGCTTCCTTCCTACTTGGATCGATTGATTGCTGTCAGAAGTGGCACGAATGCATCGGGTCGTTGGTTTCCTTTCGTTTATGAGATCGTTTTGTTGCAGTGGGCTTCAATGTTGAGAGAGCAAAGAAATTCAGATCGCAACAGTGACGACTCGCCAAATTTCTATGACAAAGACCACCCGATGGCAGATGCAGCTTCAAGGACAGTAGGCGTTGCTGTAGCATGTGCACCAATCCTATTCGAAGTCTTCAAGCAAAGTTTGGGTTGGCGAGTTGCAAGTCTGGTTGCGGTCGGAGCAGAAGGCGACAAACTCCCCAAATTCACCCCCCTTGTATCTTTAGATGAGACTCTGATGACAAGCTTCGAAGAGATTATTGCGACAATCACTGAGATGTGCCTGCACAGTCGAAACTTTGATTCCTGGCAAACACGACAGACTTGCATTGATGTGAACGACGCCATTGTTAGAACCATTCGAGATATGTATGCGTTCTTGGCTCCATCATGTGTTTTTCGTCTAACAACCGTTTATCTCTCGAGGCTCGTTGGTGCCAACAAGAAATACCAAGACCGCGACTCAGCAATCGGGCTTCGGTGTTCGTGGGAAGTAACAAAAATGCAAATGGATGCTATTTCTACTTTTGTCAGGTTTCCAGATTTTGTGAAAGTCAATTCTCCACACTTTGGCACGATTGGTGAATTGAAGCCTCATCAAAATGCCAGGATGTTTTACGACGATTTGCTGACGTTTTACTGTTCGCTGAACCCTCGCGCTCTCGATGAAGCTTACGGCTCCAGCCCAAACAAAATGAAACCTCACTGGCTCGCTGAGATCGTTGTAGATTTCTGCCTGCTAGGAATCGAGCACGTTGAACAGAATTTCCAACGCCGGGCTTCCTCTACTTTACACGAGCTCTTCTGGCGGCAAAGCCAACAGAGTTTGAAGGAAGGGAATACAGCCAATGTTGCTGCTATGTTTTTCACTATGCTGGAGAAAACGCTACCGCGAACGAACTACCTGGCAACTTGTTTTTCTCCGAAGAGTCAAGTGCGTTTGGATGTCCTAAGATGTGTTGTTTTCACACTTCAGAGCGCCCCAACGTCTTTGCTTCGTGCCTTTTGGCGAAAGCTGTTTGAGAAGGCAGCCGGGCGAAACTTCAGCGAGAAGCACGGTGGCGTTGGGTACACTGTATTCATGGAGTCTTCTGATGACTTACAGCCAGAGGGTCAGCGCAAGTTTCCGAAACCATCGACTGATCGCGCTAACAGCACTCCGGACTACGACATCTTCGACATGTTCAGCCTGCTGAATTTGTGTCTTGCAACTCTGGAATATGAGGGCAACGACTTTTTGGCGGAGACTTCAGAAGACGACGAAAGGTCCTATTCAGCGATGTGGAAAGGAGAATACCTGGTTGTCAAGGGTGTCGAAATGCCCGTAGTTGCGAAGCGCCGCAGATTGTTGGCTGCCTATGGGAGTCATCATACAAAGACCTCTCCTTCTACAGTTGAAGAGAGTTCCTACGGGACAGCTGGTTCTCGACGATGGCACTCGCACGACAGTGCAATCATTGCGATCAGAACGGCGCAACAGATTGTTCGAGAACTACGTTACGTCTTAGAACCTTCAGACGAAGCCCACGTTTTGTTCAATCCTGCTCGGCGAAAAGCAATAAAAAAGAAAGTGGCACCCAAACCACCGGATGCTAAATCTGGAGGAACTCAAGTGGGGAACGTCCACTTTACGTATACAGACACCGTGATGTTTGTAAGAGCAGCTACATCTGTATATTTGCATGCTCTGGCACTTCGAAGCAGTGACATAGTTGTTGTCAGGACCTTAACCGCTTCTGTTGAGATAGTCAAAATCTTTGGCATCAAAATATTCAACGAAGCAGTTGGCGAAACCCTCCAACATTGGTTGCGCGTTGTCACTTTTCACTGTGGATCTAGGAGAGCTGACGTCCGGGTCCAGGCATCTGATTTTTTGGAGTTAGTCCTCCGAAGCACATGGGATGCTTTTGGTAGCTTTTTCCGCATCCGATTGCCTCTACTTGCTGTCCAAACAGAGGTAATTGAGAGAATTGTCGCCACAGCGTCAACACGTCACTATCGCGAACAAAGGATGATTGGGATGGGCATTGATTTCTTCTCGAATGGAAGTGCAGAGGCAAGTTTGGCTCCATTGTGGAGAACACTTGACCGTTTGCACCATCAATCGGCTAGTCAAAATGTTGCTTTCCGAGGAGCCTTGGTACAGCTTGCCGAGAAACTGAAGAAGTTATTCAGGGCGTATGTCGCAGCCCATGCCTTGAATTTCCTCAATAAGGCGAAGTCTCCAGGCTTGACAGGTGTCTCGGATGCTCCAGCAAGTGAAGAAAGCCCAGAAATTCAAACTCTGATAAGAGCGACCCGTATTTCCATTCACCGGGTCGTCAATGCATCTGCTGGATACAGCAAACAGTTCCTAGGTTTCAATAGCACGTCGTTGGAGCATTGTACTGTGGCACACAACGAAGCCGTTGAAGATGCATTTTTGGCTGCAGCTGACGTATTCTCCCCTACTGAACTCCCTGATCACCGAGTGGCTTGGTTGCGAAGACTTGCAGGTTTCCACGCGTCGAGAAGCAACTTCGCAGAGGAAGCAACATGTCACTACAACATCCATGTCACAATGCAGCACGCTTCAATGCTTCACGGCAGTCTTTGGTCTAGTACCCCATTCTTGCCCTGGACGAATTCTTCCGATTCAATCCACTTGGATGGTGAAGGGCCAGCTGGCGTCACTGACGACGTGTATGAATTCGACGACACTTACAACGGAAATTCTTTCAGAAGGATATTCTATAGAAACGAAAATTCGATTCGGATTGGAGGAGGAGAACTGCAACAAGGAGCAAGCAAGTATGTGTTTTGCGGTGTTACTGTGCCATCAGAGTACACGACCGTGGTTCCCTGGACAGGGCTTGAACATCTACAGGAACACATGCTTGACGAAGCCGAAAGTGCCGCCGATTTATTTCTGAAGGCAGGGATTGTGGCCAGTAGTTGCTTTACCAGAAGTTTGGCCGTTCGTCACTATGCAACAATGTTCAACTACGGGAAGCTTGGAAATGCGTACAAGCAACTGGCGAGATCAGTTGTCACACAGGTGCCTCCTTTAGACACATCTATACAGGAAGTCTGCGTGACAGTTCCATTGGGAAGGTTCTATCGAGTGTGGTTCCATGGCGGTGCCCCCGACGAACTGATTGGGGCTGAGTTCGTGTATCGCACAGCGAGCAATGTGAAGCTAGAGCAATTCGGACAAGAGCTGAAGGAAGTCATTCGTTGCATTATTCCTGACAAAACACCAATTCATTTGGTGCTTGATGGGCGCCCTGAAGAAAGGGAGGAACAGCGTTTCGCTGGGTTCCGGATGGGTGCACACCTCGAACCAGTTAGGGTAAAGGTGACTCCTTTGCGCTCAATTTTCTCTAACAACGTCAGAATGCGGGGGCTACCAGATTGGTTTAAGAGCTACATCGAAGCGACTTCTCCTGAGACTATTTCTGGGCATAAGGCCAGACAGTCAAGTTCACCATACCCCGAAACCACAAATAATGTTCCTGCCAAGCGACCCACCCACAGGGAACACGGGCCTTCCTACGCTTCCGTTTTCAGCAGCTCCACTGTCTCACACATTACGAACAAGAACGTAGAACAGGGAGGAGGATCAAGACGTTATATTCAAGAATCCCCCGATGGAGAGTTGGTCGGTGCTGACAAGTTCTCCTTCATGCAACCGATTACAAAGGGGCGGGGAAGAGCTCGGGATTGGTTGAGGGGATCCTCCGGCGATTTTGCTGAGAAATCTTTGCGAATCACTCAGCTACAAGTGCGACATGCATTCCCTGCATGTGTTTCTCGACAAGCTGTCATTCACCGAGTCGTTTTCACGCAGAGTCCACTTGAAGCCGCTTTTGATTCAGTGTGTCAATGGTGTTCCGTATTGTACAGAACTGCTATTGCGTACAATGGACAAGTTGTACTAGGTAAGTTTGTATCGATTGTGGAATGCAGGGTATCCCCATCAATTCTGACAAAGTGTGTCGTACCACTGTGAAGGCATCAAGGCTGACCCTGGTATTGGTATCGATGCTGCGAAGGCTGTCGGTGATTGCATGCACTCCAGCAGGGTCAAGGAAATGGGTCTGTACCTCCTACGTAAGAATTCAACGTTTGAAGAAGAAGACGACGATGGGCTTCAGAGTTTTGATCGTTTATCTGAAGATGAAGTAACCAAAATGCAGTTGAAGCTGGCAAGGGCGCTGATTGTCTTCATCCAGCTACTCCACCTGTTGATTTCCCGAAACCGAGATTTGCTGCTTACGGTCATTCAAGAAAGGAAACGAAGCGAGGGAGGCAGCAGCAGGCATGGGCATTCTGTCAGCCTATCACGTGGTGACTTTTCGTTCAGCGATGGCAAATCGACTCGAAGCCACTTCAGTCGTCAAGGTAGCATGGGAGCCAATGAAAGCACCGATGGAAGGACGAAAGATGACATGTCGATTCGTTCATTTCAACTTCGCAAAGGTAGCATGTCCCACACACAAAGTGTCCCAGATGACAGCTCCGTGATGTCTGGTGCAACGATGGACAAAGCTCGTACAGATGCTGCCATTGGGATTCAAAGTGAGCTTCAGCGTGCCTTTATTTCCATGGCGAAAGAATTGCATCCAATGTTTGTTGGAGTGCTTGGTCGTTCTACTCCATCGTGGCTGAAAGCTTGCACGTTTGAGAATTATTTCTCCTCGTATCAATATCGAGAGGCAAATTTCCGTAAGTTGTTCCAAATGTTGTTTGGTGGTTTTGTTACGTCGTCCCTAACATTTGTGCTATCAAATAATGCAGCGTTGACAAAGGAGATTTTCTTCGAAGATGACGACGTGATGGAAGATTCACCATCTTTTGTTGCTGCATTGGGAGTCGCCACTAGGTCAAACTCTTCGGTGGATGGAATAGGATTTCTGCCACAACGCGCGACCCCTGGAATCAGAGTACCCAACTCTCCCAGTGGAAGCATTGGTAGTAGCTCCTCCGTTTCCCGGGGCTCTGAAGCCGGAATTTCTCAAATCTCGGGCAAAAGGTCGCACAAGTCACACGACGCATCAATGAAAGCATCAATCTAAAATTCATAAACCCAAAGAGAACCTCATCCTACTACTAGCTATGTGGTGCCCTAAACTGGAACAAGCGTAAATTCTTTGATAGTCAAGCCGTGCGCTGCCTTTTCTCGCCAGATCCGAATCTTGGCACCCGAAGGAACGACAATCTCAGTCTTCTCGGTTGTTTGCCATTCACCGATCGTATACTGTATTGGAAGCGTCGATTGTACTTCGTCAGAGGAATTAGAAGATGAGATGGACAACTCTAGAGGCACCTGGTCCCTGTGGACATTGACAATCTTGGCTTCAACTGAGAATGTTCCTTGCACAGAATCTGGCAATTGATATGTGACAGTCCCTTCACCTTCAATATGGAGTTGAGTACCTCCTAGATAGCTCTCCGTAACTAGGACAAGGTTATGGTTGATTTTCTTGGGTTCCACAAAGCCTGCTGCAGAAATAATCACAGACCCATTTGGATTGAGCTGGATCTGACTCTCAGCGATCAATTGTGCCATGTGCTGCTGCTGGTTCACCCCGGCCTTGGCAGGTTGCTTTTCTTCTTCAACTTTCTGGTTCGCCAGGAGACGTCGTTGGGCCAATGCGAGCGATCTCCAGAAAGTGTCTGGGTTGATATGGTGCTGGATTTTCTCTCCGAGACTCTCAGCAACACAGTCGACTACTGTAACCAGATCATAGTACATAGAGGGTTCCGTTTCATTTCTGGCCACCGTTTCCTCTTCAAAATCGAGCCCTTCTCGATTCCCTCCTACGGGACGGTTGTCTTTCCAGTAAGAAATGCGGAAACCGCCACCAAGAACAGAGATCCATCCATCGGGGGTCCATCGGGTGAGTGCAGCATGTCCAGGCTGAAAACATTCATATGAATGTGTTAGATTGTGATGATTCAGAAAGAAATGATGAAATGAAACAAAGTTGTCTCCCTACCTGCCTAACACCCCAAGTGGGGCAACCCCAGGCCTTACAAATGAACCTGCCCATCCAGGCACGAGGACCGCACATACCACCAGCCGACAACAGCTCTTTGTAGTTGTCGAAAACATGATATGGTCTGTGGTAGTTAATATCTGTACGCACAGTCCAAATGTACTTGAACGTCCAACCTTGAAGGGACTCGATCTGATCGGGCCGATAGGCTTTGAGATAATCACGTCCCCATTGCAAATCTTCATCGGTTGCATCGCTGTCTACAACCATGCGAAGCTCCCAGATAGAGAGATTCTCAAAGATCGGATCCAGCTCTTTGTTTTCGTAGGCATGGATATAGTGCCAGAACCTGTTGACGGGGTCGACATACTGAGGGCCTCCCTCGTGTTTCTTATTGTCCGTTTTAAAGATGGCAATAGGGGTGGCATGCTCCAACGCCGTAGCAAGGGCCAGATTGCGGTAAAGTTCTGGGCAGTCTGGCCGCTCGGAGGAAAGTTCATCTAGTAGTTGGATATGAAGTTCCAAGGCAGGGCCGTAGTTTCCATTGGTGGCACCTCCCCACAAGAGAAACTGCTTCATCCAATCTACATCGGCGAAGAACTTGTCTATGATCTTTTCTCGTTCCTCTAGGTTTGCATGTATCCACCTGCCCAACAATTTGGGGTGACTCTGTAGAATAATGGTACATTCCATAATCTTTTGAAGGTCCACACAAGACCTAATATCCCAGTGCTCCAACAAAGCAGCAGCTGCGTCGGTCATGGTGACACCTGCGGCTTCAAATGTCTCCTTACACGCCTCCAGGGCAGCTTTAGCTTCGTCGATTTCGTCTTGATTTTTCTCACCCTCCTTCTTTTTCTTTTTCAACTCTTCAATCAGTTTCTCGGCACTTTCTTGTGCCAACCGAGCCTGTTTCACAGTCACACAGGCATCTTGAAAGGCTTGTTTCTCGAGTTCATGAGAAGTTGGGAGAGACTCTTGGATTTCCTGAGCCAGCAACTTGATACGCTCATCGAAATACTCTCGTGAATACTTTCTGGGTTGCTTCATAATGGTGCCTGTGTGGATGTGTGAAGATTCTACTTTGTTTGCGTTTGCAAAAAATAATAAGAAAGGCAAGGAAACCCAATGTTTGGATTCCCAGTCGAGGTGTCGTATCCACGATCCATCAGTCATTCTTGGTGGTGGACCAATACCGACTAACTAGAGTCAATTAATATATAATAGTACGAACCAAACGAAAGAATCACCAAACAAAACATCTATGATTTAGCTCTGCTAGCCCAAGCCCCTTTCAATGCAACCTTTGGAGCCGAAGGATCACTACCGGTAGTTGGTCGCGAAAGTGACGGTGCAGCAGGTGGGCCACCCTGCAGGGAAGGCCAACTTGGCGGCTCGGGAGCATTCTTTGCCAACATGGACCGGTTCATTGCCCGTTGTACGTGAGGGCTGGAATGATTTCGCCAATTGCTGGAGGGTGCAGCTGGAGAGGACTGTACAGGCGGCCTTGGCAGGGTTGGATTCTGCGTCTTGGTTGCCCAGGATCCGGGAAATGGGGCTGCAGCTGGAGCAGGCATGTAGGGCCTGGAAGGGATCGACGTCGCCGATGGGGTTGCGCGTACCTTTGATGAAGCCTTGCTCTGGCCATTGGCTTTCGACACTGATTGCCAGGAATTTGCTTTCGGGTTGAGGGAAGATTGAGGTTTGGCCACGACTGGAAGTTTGGGTTGTTGCGGTGGAAGCGTCTTGGTTTCCGGAGCTGGCGTTGAAGGTTTGGCAGGGACTTCGGGTACAGAGATCTCTTTGACTTCAGCCTTAACCTCTTCTGGAACATTCGTCAGAGGAGCCTCCACGACTGAGGGGTTAGGCTTGGCATTGGCGGTGGGGAGTGTCTGCACTTTCTCGTCATTTAGCTTGGACTGAGCCGCATTCTCGTCCTTCTTTTTCTTTCTCTTGCGAGGAGGTCGCTTTTTCTTCTCTGGAAGCTGCTCTTTGACTTCTTGCTCATCAAGCTTACTAGAGGCGACGTCCGAGTCACTCTCGCCGTCGTCGTCAGCCTTGCTAGTCCAATACTTTTCAAGGTCCTCGTCATTCCGATCTGGGAGTGAAAACTCTGGTTGAATAAATGAAAAGCCACGAAAAGCTGTGGAATTGACTCGTCGAGGTAGCACGTCAAGGTCCGACATTTCTCGGACAGATCTGGGGAGAGGCATGTTGGTGAAATCGTCATGGAAGTTTCTCAAATCATTTTCATTGTCCACGGATAGGTCGTAGGGAGGCTTGAGTTCCTTACGCTCGAGTTTGGCCCAATCAATGTGATTGAAGAAAGCACACTGCTTCAGAGCGGCAACACCTCCCACTTCAAACATAGTGCTTTTGGCACAACCCAACCGAGAGTCTGGGTTGCGATTCAAAAGTCCCTTTAGCAACTTACAGGCCGCTGCCGTCGAACCAGGGGGCATTTTGACCTTTTCGCTCATGATCTTACGAAAGAGTTCCTTACTTCCTTGTTTGGAAGAAAAAGGTGGTAGCCCATTTAGCATTTCGTAGGCAATACAACCCAAACTCCAGTAGTCGGCAGCCTTGCCGTATCCCTTCTTGGCCACCATTTCGGGAGCCATATATTCTCCTGTTCCACAAATGGTATTGGCTCGATCCCCTTCCGCATTGTCCGCGTTCCATTGGGGCCCAAAATCCTTGGCCAAACCAAAATCGGTCAGGCAAATGTTACCATCATTGCATAGGAGGATGTTCTCGGGCTTCAAATCGCGATGAAGAATCCCCAACCCATGCAAGTGATCCACACCAAGGATAATCTGGGCTAGGTAGAATGCAGCATCCTTTTCAAGGAAGATTCCTTCTCGGCCCAAACGCAAAAACAATTCACCACCTGCCAAAAAGTCCATGATGATAAAGAGCTTCTCCTTGGTTTGGAAACTGCAGTGCATGGTAACCACAAAGGGGTGCTTGACACGAGTCAAAATATTGCGTTCCGCTTGGACATTTTCAATATATCCCGCTTTCCGCTTCAACAATCGCTTGCTAATGACCTTCATGGCAAGAATTTGACCGGATTGGCGGTTCTTGACCTGAAGGACCTTGCCAAAGGCTCCCATTCCGATCACCTTCAAAAGCTCAAAGTCCTTGGCGGTCACAAAACGCTTGTTGGGGTCGAATGCAGCCTTTTCTTCTTTTTTGTGCTCTTCTTCTTTGAGATCTGGGAGAGCTTCCTGGGTCTTGTCCACGGACGTATCTGCTTCATTCGCATTTTGGATAGCCTCTTCCACAGTCACTGTTTCCAGTGTCTCAGCTGTGGCTGCAAAGGACTTGAAGTCGGCATCTTTCCCAGGACCCGAAGGCGGATTGGTTAGTTCGTGATCAACAAAATCACAAGCATCAAGAGATGACATGTTGTGGTATGATTGTGGTGTATGTATTATTTCCTTTGTATGAAGTCGCTAGACCGATCAGGCGTGTTGTACCAGCCTGAAACTGTCAGTCGTAAGCGAAACAAGGGGGAATTCCGAACAGTGCCGAAAGTTTGCAAGCATACAGTGCAACAATTCCTTAGAAACCCTGTTGGAACAACAGTGAGTGCAGTAGTACCCTAGTGGGAGTTGTTGTGCAGAGGAAATGACGTCTACAGTCTGCTGCTGCCTGTCTTCCGTCTCCCAAAATTTCTTGACTGGTCGTCGGAGATTCCCTGGTCAAAAGTGATGGAGGAGAACATGGACGCAGGCATCAAGTCGTTTGAGTCAATGTCACACGAAGATTCCGTACGACTGAATCTTCAACAACAACCCAATCAAAGTAGAGAACAACAGCGACCAGATTATTTCTACCACCACCCAAGAAGCAGACTACAAACTATACTACCTATATTGACCGCGTTATTAGAAGAAAGAATTGCAAGTTTCGGTAATGTTTGTGTAGGATTCAAACCCTAATAACCCTAATAAAAAGATATGTAGCCTCAGAGGTTGAAAACCTTCCTCCTCCAAGACTACGCCTCGTTTCATGCACTCGGAGGCACACGCCGCAATGGCGCGGTTCTCGGTGCGATATCTACAACTAGCCCAAAGTCACCTTGGGCTGCTAGCTTCTTGTCCCCATCGTCAGCTGTAGTGCCAGATGACTTTTTGCGATGTTGGGAACTTTGCTTTCTGTGCCGAGAACTGGAAAGGCTCGGACTTTCCTTTTTGCGGATGCTAGGAACGCCGTGGTTCGAAGCAGCCTTGTCCACGATGATTTGAATATCATCACTCCCGAAATCGTCTTCGTCGCCCAGTGCATTGTCCAAAGCCAACGAGACAGCACTCTTGTCCATTTCACTTTCTACACGGTTGCGACGTGGGCGATGAACACTGCTCGAAAGATTGATCGAATGATTGCTGGACCCCAACTCGGACGAATCCTTGTTGAGGCGAGATTTGCCATGAGTCGAACTTCTTCCGCGACTGCTGCGGTCCAGATCGTCGTGGGAGGAGCCAGCCAGTCGGTTTAGTTGTCCAGAAACAGATTCCTTGAGGCGACGGCGACGACCAGGAGACTTGGATCGAAGCACACGACGAGACGGAGATTTGGCAGCGCTGCTCTGGGAATGCGCAGAGTCTGCGTTCTCTTGTAGAGCACTCTTCATTCTTCTGCGAGTACCGGGAGACTTGGATCGAGATTGCGTTCTTCTACGGTGACCAGACGAAGAAGGCAGAGGAGGCAACTCGGGCGATGGTCCAAGCTCGGTATCAAACTCAAACCACGAGTCGACGCTTTGTCTGGAAGATCCAACTGGAATTCGTTCCTTGGGATCAAGGACCTTTTCAACGTTATCGTTGGTGTCATCATCAGATGTCAAATGCAACGAACGGGTAGAGACCACAACATCGTCTTGGAAGCTGGCAAAACTTCCTTGGCTTCCTTGGTTCATCTCTTGTGCCGAATCATTCAAAGGGGCCTCTTCTGGGTAAGGATTTGATCCCGCCTCTGTGATGCTGATGCCGTTCTGCAAGCACATGACCTCTAGGTACCCGATTCGCTTCTCTTGCACATCGCGAACCTTCTCGAGATTGCAAATAGATTTCTCCTTGGAGGCAATCAGGTTGTCGGTTAATGCTAGCTTCTTTTCCAGTTGTTCAGCTCGTCTAGAGAAAAACATAGACTGACTCTTGGCCTTATGCATTTCGGTTGTTGCATTTACCAATTCGGACAGATTCTTCCACCCTGCAATACCACTCTGCTTTTCCAAAGCCAAAGCGAACTCTTCCAGCTTGGCTTGGAGGAGTCGATTCTCTTTCACCAAGTCAGAGTTCTCACTCTGAAGAGACTGAATCATCTCTTCAGCTTTGGCAGCCTTGCTAGCGTCTTGCTTTGACCTCATCATGCTCGAAAGCTTCGAACTGAACGACTTGGATCCCTGCTTGGAGCTCATGGAATATCTCGTGATAGACTTGGAGAGTGTGCTTCTTGTGGTATCAGTCCTTGCAGTCTCTGTCCTAGCTGTATCTGCTCTGGAAAATTTGCCCCTAGAACTCCCCATCCCAGATTGGAAGAGGTCGGTATCTCCACTTTGGTCATGAGGGCCCCCAACTGACTTCATCATGGCTACAGAAAATGGCAGCGATTCCTCGTCCATCTCGAAGTTTTTCGATTGAGAAAACGATTTCTCTAACCGATTCCTTCTGTTTGCGCCATTAACATGTTGGGCCTGACGGACAACATGCGTAGCTTCCTCTGGCTCAGCTGATTCCAAAAAGGCACCAAGTGTGGGACGGGCAGCCGTAGTCTTGGTTTCTGGTCTTTTCTCTCCTGCATTCAGATTCATTACGCTCTTGCGATTTGCATCTGGCCCTCCTACTGCCAGGTCATACCCAATATCATCGAAAGGACTCGCGATATTTCCCATTTCTGAAGAATCGTACGACACTTGGGACCATCCTTCCCCAGGTCCAGTTTTCTTCTTGTTCTCCCACGTTCCCAAATGGGCAGAGAGGAGTTTTCCCTTCCCAGATGCATCAGCAGAATCTGCCTGGTATATCATGGTTTCCTTCTTCTGGTTGAATTCCTTCAATGGTGAGGAGCAAGCTGTAGAAACTGCACACGGAGGCTGTTGAAGCAATTTTGGCCGGATTGTTTTGGAGTAAGGCCCAACCAAATCTGCTTTCCTTCGGAAAAACGACTTTGGTGACAAAATTGTCATAGCCAAATTCGTACAACGACACAACGATCCTAGAATTTATAGAAGTTTGGTAGTACCCTTGTCACACCAAAGATTTCACGATCAGAAGGGATGACCTTTACATAAAAAGGCGTTTGTCTCAAGAACTCACGACATTTAGACCCACGGTTAAGTTCCCAAACACCTTTATGATCATTTCTGTTTCCCTATAGCCTATGCAGCTTCACCGTTTAACACTTCAATTTCAATGAGAAATCATACCGTGGGTTTATTCCAAATAATGTCATATGCAGGCATATCTCGGTACAAAATTCGAACTTCTTTCGGAGGCGAATGTATGCAGAGCAGCATACAGTAGTGGGTATAGAGTACCGGTAGTAGTACCAGCAGTAGTAGTAGGGAATGAAGGCAGCAGTTCAGCCTTCACGAGAAAATTAATCCCTTTTATGGGTACCTAGTCTGAGGCAATTTAAAGTGGTGCCATATATGTTTAAGGTTGGGAGTGGACTACAATTATAGAAACAGTGGGAAGTACCATTCCATATAACCTCGTGTTGAAATTCATTCGACTTTGATAAAAGTTGGTCCCTCTAGAAATACTGCACATTCCGCTGTGTCATCCACGAATGGGAAATCACAACCCACAACCTTGGTCATGGAAGACCGTTGCCTCTCATTTGCAAAGCCACGAAACTTTCATGGAAACCATGCCAAAATGGAACAATTCCCAAAAGAACCTGTCTTTTTCCACACTAGGGCAGCAAAGGCAAAAACAACAAACCATGGTGTCGAAGCCCACAGATGACAGTATCACCAAAGAACTCTATCTGAATGCAGGACCTGATCTGCAATACAAGATTGACGCCATTCCAAGAACCAGCATGCCTCTCCTGGAAACCCTCGTCATTGAAAACGAAGATCACGTTGATTTCCCTCCCGTAACCCTAGATATCAAAATGAAACATCTCAAACTGCTCAAACTCTTGTGGGTCCCATTGGCCAAAGTGAACTTGAACCGACAAAAGACAGGGATCACGGGACGACCTTCCAATGCTTGCAAGATCAGTGTCAATCTCCCAGAATTGCAAATGTTCCTCTTGACCTCTTATGGGAACCGCAAATTGGATGATTGGTTGCACAAATTGCTTCGAACTTCTACAAAATTAAAACGATTCATCTCGGACATGATTTATGTGCACAACGGCGACGAGCTCATGTTCAGAGGCAAGGAACGGGAATACATTTGTCTGCAACGTGCCAACATCCAGAACACGATTTCATTGGATACTCCCAACCTGAAAGTCCTGGACCTACGAGAAGCTGGCCCCCGAGTTTGTGTGCGTGTTGGTACTGAACTCACTCTTGAAAAAGAAGCCCATGATGAACCCGTCATCCTTGTGAATCTAAGCAGGGCAAGGTTTTCTCAATCCACCGAGGCTCAGTTTGCATGTTTCGACCGGTTTTCATTATACAATCATGGAACTGCTTGTAATTCCGACTGGGACCACGTGATCAATCCCATTGGACCTTTGGAAGAATGGGACCTAAAGGCGTTGCTGCCGAACTAGTGAGGCAAGAGCGTCATATACATTCAGTCTGGCATTTCTGGGATAGGACTCATCACGCTGGTTTGTTCTTCCAGCGACTACAATATTGGGGGGACCGTTTCCGAGATGGGGCCTTAATCATTGACCACGGTCGGTCTTGGTGGGAATTGTCAGTCCCACGGCTGTCGGTGACCCCATTTCATACCAGAAAGTACGACGAGAAGCGTTGCGCCACAATTTGGCGGATTGAATTTTTGAAAAAGAGACACTGGAAACGTTAGTACAAGCAGACGCTCCAAGGTGGCCACTACCAACAACGACGATGGCCCTTCCTTTCATCTCTAATTCTTGGACCCAAGTCACAGGAGGAGATTAATGCTATCCCCACCAAAAATCCCAACTTGGAAACTCTGATCATTGAGAATGAAGATCGAAGAGACCATGCCAACATTGTTCTTGAGATTCCAATGCCCCTTTTGGAAGAGTCGCGAGATGGAAGATTTCGAACGCTGGATCCAAGTGGTGATCAAGAAGAAGTTTGAGTATTTGGTGCGTCCCAGCTTCATTTGAGGAACATGTAGTGGAATCATATTTCATCAATCATCATAGGAAACTACATGCTAGTAACTCTCTTTTTTGCCACAAACCATAGTGCTCGACTTTGTGGAGTGTCCACCGGTGGCATCGTCATTGTGGTGACAAGGTTGGGACTGGGTCGAGTTGGGGGTCAACGATTCCAAAACAAAGCTGATTTAGTACCCGCTTGGGAAGCTTCTCATCCCTTCTCATTGTTAATAACGAATGAGTCACGAGAACTGACAACCCCAAAATCGATGAACGAGCGATAGCTTATTATTGCCATTTTGGTTGCCGTCGTCGTCGTCGTCATCGGTTGGCTTTGGAAAAAACGCCCATAGATTCGGCATCCTCACTCCCAACACAATATATATTGCATCATTGGCAGATCCATCACATTCATCAACAATGTTCCGATTGGCTTCTACTACTTTTCTTCTAGCCTTGGCAACCACCTTGCCTGGCATTCAACAACAAGTTCATGGCTTTATGCCTGCCCTATTGGGTGCGTCTCGTCTATCGGCATGTCGAGCACCCCAAATGTTTACAGGAATTGTGGATGAAATGGGAGAAGTTGTCTCTTTTGAAGAGCGTGATGACATGGTCTTGTGGGATGGGACCAAGGGCAAGGGAACCGAACTCGTCGCCAAAGGAAATGTCGTATTGGAGGGAGCCTACTTGGGGTAAGTTGAATTGTTTTTTTAAAGTTCGAGTCTCATGGCCGTCGCTCTCGTCGTTCGAGAAGGTTAGTGGAATTGTTTCTAACAATATCGGATCACAGTTGCAGCATCTGTGTCAATGGAGTTTGCTTGACTGCTACGGAATTGAACCCTGAGAAAAATGAATTCAAAGCTGGAATTGCTCCTGAGACTCTACAACGAACCTATTTTGCCAAACTCCAACCTGGCGACCGTCTTAACCTTGAACGTGCCAGTGAAATTGGTGGTCGAAATTCTGGACACTTTGTTCAAGGACATGTGGATTGTACCGGAACCATTTTGGAACGTCGTCCCGACAAGGACAGCATGTGGTTCAAAATCAAGGTCGATGATCCCTCTCTCCTCCGATACATTGTTCCAAAGGGTTTTATTGCTGTCGATGGAACCAGTCTTACAGTTGTGGACGTCAATATGCTGGAAGGGTGGTTCAGTTTGATGTTGGTCGAGTACACACAAAAGAAGATTATTGTTCCGTTCAAGTCTGTAGGGGATCAAGTCAATTTGGAAGTGGATGTTCTCGGCAAGTATTCCGAATCGGCCATGGCCTCTTTGGTACCTCGACTGGAAGCCTTGGAGGCCAAGGTGGAAACATTGGAGAAGAAGCTAGCCCAGTAAGAATTTCTGTACCAATGGATAACAAGCAAGCAATGTTTGAACAAACGATGTCATGATTTGAAATTGTGATATCTCTATTATAGCTCTTGGCAGAATCACATTTATTCCTCTAGCTGTTCGGTACGGCTTGCAAGCATTCTGGATAGACAACACCAAACTCTTCGGCCCAAATGTTACATTCTTCCCAAAATTGAATGTAAATGAGTTGGCGCGTTGCCTCTAGCATTGGTCGATTGTGGGTTATTTCGTACGCTGATGATATTTTGGCACCAGTGCTGGAAGTTGTAGGTTTCTTGTCCTTGCACAGGTTTTGGAATCCTTTTTGAGCATTGCAATTCGTGCGCCCTTGTGTTATTGTCTCATTGAAGCCAGTGACGGAGAGTCCTGTGAAATCCGAAATCTTTCGAAGGATACCAGACACATGCTGTGGTTCCATATCCTCACTCTTGATAAACAAAATTCGTTCCTTGCCAACCGTATGTTGGAGTCGCCGAGGGGTGTGGACTGTCTGTTCTCGCATGGAACGGAATCGCCTTCCAGCCGTCGCCGTCAGTTCCTGGCTTAGTATAAACTCATGGAATAGTTCCGGACTTCGGTAATGAATCCCAACGGTTGCCCAGTCGTGATCCACGGGAGGATTCACATCCAAGTTTTTGTCGATCCAGAAATTCCAACTAGCCCATAGCCAATCCGCTGGATCTCGAAAGAGAAGAAAAAACTTGGCAGTTGTGGGTATCGGAGCATATGCCAAATGATACTCTAACTCTTTGGTTTGTAAACAAGCATTGATGAATAAATCACGTGGCTGCGATGTCAACGTTGGATCGGTTCTCAGGTTCAGCAGTTGTTTGTGGTATCGAAAGAGTGCTTTTTGAAGTTCGTTCATAGTTTGTGGGTTCTCCGCATGGCGAGGTTGGGTATAGTCCAAAAAGCCATAGTGATTCATACAGAATTCCTTTCTTGAGAAAACGGGAGCCGTATTTTCGTGAGACAACAATAGTTTGTACAAGTGACTGGTGCCTGCTTTGGGGAAGCCCGCGATACTCAAGTCAGCAAAAGAATTGTGGGAAAAATTGCTCCAAGCGGCAAACTTGGATTCAAATGTAAACAATTTCTGGACTTTTTCATAATACTCTTTATTTTGTTGCTCCACCATATAGAGCTTCTTGCGATTGTATTCGTCTCTCTGTGCACGCTCTCTCGCGGATTGGATCATCTCTTGCTGTATTTGTCGCTCGACGGCTCGTTTCTGTACCGCTTCCAATTGCCATTGGTGGCACTCCTCCTGGCTCCAATCAGACGGACAAGACAAAGAAATGGAAAGCGGAGACTGATTCACTTCAGGGACCGAAGACGTGGTCACCAGGCGCATAGTTGAGAAGAAATTGAGAAGAACCACCATCACAATAACACATCCAGCTGCGAGGCCACGGTGTGATGAGCGATTGTGGCTTGCTCGTTTTCCCGAGCTTTGGTGAGATGAACGTGGTTGTGACATGGGATGTATATGAATAGAACTCCAGAAGTCGGTCGGAACAAGTGGGAACAGCTTGCCCTAGCAAAGCTTCACTGCCATGGTGGAAACCCCACAAACTATGCAGCACTGGGTAGGGTGTTGCACCCGAGGGAAAGGTACATATATATGATGGTTACGTATATGGTCCTACAACATCTGCATCCGACATCCGAGGACATCCCCAAGCTAGTTGCAACACAAAAACAAGAAAGTGCAAAGTGTTGTGTGACGGTGTTGCTGAGAAGATGTCCAAGTGCTCAGGAGACGTCGTCGATATTTTGAATAAAACGCTTGAGGGTGAAACAAAGCTTCCGTGTTTACAGCCTTATTCGTTTCTTTTAGCTTGGCATGGAGTCCTTACATTGGCCTTTTGTGGATGGCCAGAATCCTTGGCAAGTCTCAAACAAACATTGAACGACGAGATATTCCCTGGCAATACGGAAATGTTTGGTTCACGTTGGCCCAAGATGACGCTGGCCGCAGTCCGGGATGATGCAAGTCTTGACAGAGACAAAGTTGCCAAAATATTCCAGATCTGTGATACCTTCCAAGAAAAATTACAAAAGGTCCCTCCAGTTGTGTTCCAAGAGGTATCCATTGTTTGCTTTGCCAACAAAAGTCTTTCGAGGATTCTAGCGCGAAGCGATCTGTCTTTTAAAGCAACAGAAGTTTCGGACGACACCCCAAACCGTCCAGATGACATTGTTGCATCCGTCCTAGGAGAACGTCAGAACCCATCTTATGTCGACAAGGTTTTGGCGCATGGGCACCGACACTCACATTATGATGCTCTCTGTACAGAAACTACACTAGTATCATTTGTGGACGATGCTGCCTTGGGAAAGATCCTGGATGATTTTGTAGAGCAAGTGGAGAAGGTGGCCCCGAACACGTATTATTGGATGCCACGGGAAGCACAGCACACGACCCTACGATCACTTCATGTGGCACCACCCGGACAAGTCATAGTTTGATATAAAACCAGAATACTCCAGAGTGGAGTTTCGTTGGAGTCATTGAGAAATAATGACCTTGAATGCTATGAACAGTGTTTACTATTGAAAGACTTGCTGGCTACCGGAAGTATCAATGGGGAGTGCGATATTTAGATACCTAGTAGTTGTACAAGTCTACTTTCGACCAATAAATTGAACAACGGCCCCCTTGCCGGTGTGACAGCTTCCTTCTACAACGTCACGAACCACCTCTTCGTTGCGTTCGATTTTCAATCCAGAAAAGTCAGTAGCCAACATATCCTTCGAATACATCATTTCCACCACAGGTGGTCCTCCCGTCTTGTACTCGAGTTGTTCGGGAGTGTACATCTCAAAGACGAGAACTCCACCTTCCTTCAACGATGCAGGAATGGCGGCGTGAACCTTGGCACGAATGGGAGGAGGAAGATGCGAGAAAATACCAACAATGCAATCCCATTGTTCTGTTCCAAAATCAAATTCACCCAGATCGGCCAGTTTGGTTTCCAATTCCACTCCATATTCCTTGGCCAAAGCTTGCGCCTTGTCAAGTCCAACTTGGGAGAAATCGACCGAGACGACATCGTATCCTTGTTGGGCCATAAACACGCCGTTGCGGCCTTCGCCATCAGCCAACATGAGACATCGTCCTTTGGATGGGATATTGAGAGAAGGAGTAATTTCCTTCAAGAAGTCATTTGGCTCGGTGCCATAAGCAAAATCTTTGCTTGAGTAACGTTGATCCCAAAACATCCGGAACACAGTTTGCTTGACGCCTCCGAAAAAGTTAGGCGAGAAAAAGGATCCAGGGAGAAAGCTAAGAAAAGAAGCTTGTCGGATTGATGTCAGGTGAGGGGTAAAGGCTTGTGCTGTGTGACGTCCCGAGAGTTGGAACAATCGCAAAGCAAAGAGAGAGGATGACCGGCGAAAGATCTTCATTTTGTGAGAAAGTTCGAGAAGTCTTTTGTGTGGATAGTCTGAGCCTAAAACCTCGCGGGGGATTGAGAAGGTTGCGCGAGTGTGGCGTCTGAGAAGCACTCGAGTGGTTCGTCTCCTTGTCACAAGGACACAATAACAAGGCAGCGTACGTAATAAGGTAGTAGGAGTGTCGTTGTAACAAGAGTACCACCTACTGACGTACTACTCGTACCATACCAATGTCACGTACCTCCTGCGGGTGGTGTGGTGTCGTTTGGTAGCGAGTGCTCGACAACATGTTGTACTAACTGATACAGTTAGTAAGCTGAGAGCCTAGCACCATCACTAGTGCCAATTTTCCAGTGATGCAATACTATTGTAAAAGGTGTACTTTAGGAAAATGGGTTTCTGGTACTATATTGTAGTATTATTGCACATGGAACTCAAACTGATTCCACAAAAAACACTCGCACCACCACCACACATTGCAGTTCTTACTACTAAACTAAAAACAAAACATCAAAAACAGCGTCGATGATTCTTCTCATCGTCCCCAATGCATTCAAATTGATCGCGTTGTTCAACATGCTCAAGGGGTTTTGTGTAATGCTCATTGTTTGTTTGCCTTTCTTGTTCCACACCAGGTCTCGGTCTCTGGCATTTCCAAACAATGGAGCGCAGAGTCCAGGATCTCCAGTAGGCATCGGAGCTGCAGATCATTTCTACTTGATTCAACTCCAATGGCAACATGAGTTTCTCGTGGTGAATGAACGTAGAAAGGTGAGCGAAGAGAAGAATGAATGATGCTGTTGAAGGAAGAGTCGGCGCTTCTCAGCGGAAACGTCGTCCTCGAAGCGAAAAATCCTCCTACACCTTGTTGACTCGATCCTTGAGTTCTCGGTGTTGGATGTTGAAATTGTCCAGAAACGGTGATAAGAGTGTCAATTTCTGAGCGCTGTTGACATGTAGTGGCGACGACCATTGTTGAGTTGGGGTTGTTTTTGCTTGGTTCCTACAACGTTTGTTCTGAGTTTGTGAGGTGATGTTTCGATGGTATGGCAACGGCCGCAGCAGCGCGATTGTACGTTAGAAGTTTGACATTAAGTCATCTTCTCGATCAAATAGAATTCCATGAGGGCTATTTGCGAAGCACCATTTACAGGTGAATTACCATAATATGTTTGGTTCTTTACCCACTAAAGATGAGCGAGTCCTACTAAGGCTAAGAGTTGCAACACCCGAGAAGAAATGCCAATAATCAAATTTCAAAAGTTATTCGCTGGTGAACAGAAATCAGTTGCGTTTAATGTTCTGAGTAGTGATAGTGCGTGTGATCGCCATAATCTACATCCGATTCTTCTCCTCCTCAGACGAACTTGTGACCTCTCAACGGCAGTAGGTGTCGCAGTACGGTACCGTAAAAAGTAAACATCATCAATTTTCACATGCATGAGTGAATCCAGCTAGCTGCATTTCGATTTCGAACCATCATCAGTGTTCACAAGATATATGATTGTAGTCGTAAAGATGCCGTACGTCTAGCTAGGACCCTGCTGCTCCATTGCTTTCGAAAGTAGTTGTACCAGGTAGTACTACCGGTAGTCATTTTATTGGAGAGTGAACCGAACGAGTAGCCCTAAAGAACAAACATGCAAAATGTGCAATGAATGGTAGTACCGTACCGTAGTTGTGGACTCCCCAGCAGAAGTTCAAAGAACAACTCATCTACTACAGTGATACGGTAGTATTTTTCCGTACGGCGCCAAACCCTCCAGCTGATGGGTGACGGGTGACTGGTCACAGGAGGTCAAAAGGAGGCAAAATCAACAGCCGTATTTGGAGTCCTTTGCAATAAACTAATGGTTAGCATGTTTGCGGATTTCGGAAGGGCATGGCGCAACCGCCATGGTGCGCTAGTGGTAAGATCATTGCCAAACGATGACCATATCGGAAGATTCCTTCAGTGGTGATCTTAGATCGAGGGGCAAGAAGTGCAGGATTTATTGGTTGCTCCTTTCACCACTGTCAGAGAAGTTGTCGTGATGGCAATGGATATCACAATTCCAGCCCCGTAATTGCGCCAGTGAGTTGAATTTGTGTCACGCTGCTCATTGTGTTGTCTTTATGAATGAATTTGAGAAGAAGGCAAGACAAAATCACCGACATTGGTTTCGATTCATTGTCTATGAGAACCTCAACGAGTACCACACCAATAAAAAGAACCCAAAACCTGGTGCAACCTCATTCACACCAACAAAAAACCCAAAACATGAGATTTGCAAATTGAAATCAAGCAAGGGATCTTCCGCTGTCAGCCCAGGAAGTCGAGGCATCCTCTTGTGTCTGCCAAAATCAATTCAGGTGGCCTGTCCAGAAATCCGCAACATCTTGTCATTTCCCAGGCACAAATATGTGTCCACCTTGGTTCCTCAACTATAGGACTAATCCCTTTCTAGGTCTCCTCTGTTGCATGTTCTTCGCGTCGCAAGGAACCACCAAACTTGCGCCGTTCGTTTCTTCCACCATCGGCATGCATTCCCCCATCCCGGTCATATGGCGACGCTCCAGTCCAAAAGAAATCCCAGGATTCCATCGAAATAGCACTAAAACGTTGTTTGCTCATTGCAGTCACTTCATTCAACCTAATCTGACCTTGGGAGAATAAGACCAACCAAAATCCCCCAAGTACACAAATCGTGCTCAGCAACAAGCCTGGAGTAGACTTGAAAGATAGGACCATGCCCTCGAATCAACCCTGGAATGCCAACACAAGAGTACAATATCTGTATGTTGAGGAAAGTAGCAAGAAACAAGGTTCCTTATACCGTTATGATTCAAGTATGGAACTGTCGAAATAAGTCTCGCCGTTGCTCCAAGCGATGTGGCGTACGTCAGCATTGCATTCGTCCGTCCTTCCAACCGCTGTGAAAATCCTTACGTCTACAACATTTCCTTGCTCCTTCATGAGCTGAAAAAACTTTTACATTTCGCCTCTTCTTGTCCACTACCCTACTCACAAGCACTGTCTTTTGACAAAAAACAGTAGACTGTATCCAAGATGTCAAGAAATTCGAGTTCCTGACGCTGATAGAAGCGTCACCATTCTAGTTTCTTGGTGGTGGGAGACCAGTGGTGGCGTTCTTTTCTATTCTTGGTGAGGTACTGTACCCCATTGAGAAAGGGAAGGAGAGGAATTTTATCTCGTCCTGAACTACAGAAAGTTCCATGAGTGTGACGATGAAACATGAGATTGCTGGGCTTGTATATTGTTGGGAGATCGCTGCTACTACTCTTAGAGCAGAGAAATTTCCATTCTTCTTTTTTCTGTGGGCTGTGGTGGGAAGAACACTAGCACAATTCGCTGCTTCGATTGGAACTAATAAAAGGCGCGCCTCTATGCTATACCTAGCATTACTCTACAAATACGGTCAATGAACGAAGTCACCTGAGCTAATGGATGAATTATCCCTTCCGACATACCACAAGCAGAAGTTCAACAAGAAAAGCAAGCTAGGAGGGGCTCACGTTTTCACGTCCACACGAACTGTCTGAATGTCCAAGAGTCACTCGCCAGCACTTAACAATCACAGGATTGCGATGCATTGTCAGTTTTCGAATTGGGTTTGTTCTTGTTCTTGGCGTCGCCACCGTATGTTTTGCAAAGAGAAGATATTATACTATGACGAGGATTATTATTCTTCATCCCATGGGATCCAATGAGAATCCCTGCCTCGAGGGCCCGTCATGTTTGTTGCTAAAATTCACGGTAATTGAAGAAGTGCATCCGTACAAGAAGTGGTATTGTGCTGATTCCATGAAATACATCGTTAACAAGAACTACGGTCTTCAACCCCTTGGCAGTCCCTGAAAAAAGTGTTCAGTACTGTAGGGTGTTCCTGCTGTCGTACCATGCTTGATGTGACGGCATTTCCAACACTGGAATCCCCATCAATGATCTGGTAGATCTACCATACTACCAAACCTATTCATCTGCAGTATCGAGAGTTCCCCTGTCTTCCTGCGACGCTGCCGTCCTCCGACCTGCATTTCCTTCCTGAGCTATCGATAGGGCCGCATCCAGTATCTCAAGTGTACTATTCCCGTTGGATGGGGTGCCGGAGATGGAGTTTTCAATGTCCCCAATCGGGAAGATCGGAACATGAGGATCCATTGTGGACAGATTTCTTGAAGCACCAGTAAATCCTCGTTGTGTTTCCAACTCACGCAGGACACCAGCACCGAGAAGGTATAGGAGTGGAAGCTGCCCTCCTGCACTAGCAAGTGCTAGATGATGCTGCGTTGTCATACTTCTACTTTCTTGGGGGAGGCCTCGTCCTCCATGCATCAATGAAACAATGTCCAAGGATAATGCAGCGTCAGATGAGGAAGGTGCTGGATTGTCTGGATTGTCTGGATGGTTGATCATTGTTTCGAATGGATGACTCATTTGGGATTTGGAAAAGTTTGACCACGTAATTTTTCGGAAAGGCTCGTGGATGGGTATTATATGGCACCATACTCCTCGTGCTGGGACAACCACAACAAAATTACTTCTTGGTGGCATTCTTCTGGTGAAACCACCAATCCTCCGTCCAATCTTTGCTGGATCATTAGGGAACACACATTTCACGTCAACAGGAATTGTCTCCACTCCATGGGGTCGCTCGTCCAATCTTAACAGCTAACAACGACAAAATGCAGGGCCATTTTGACGCAAGAAGCTGTTCCTAAGTATAGGCTACCACCATTCCTTTTTGTCGTCGTCTGGGCTGTTGGAAGGTCTGTCATCAGTCATCATCGTCGGCGGCATTCTCGAAGAACCGCGGAGGCATTGAAGCAAGATGAGAACAGGTGCGGAACTGCAACCTAGAGTATAGAGAGGAGTAGGAAATTTCATGATCATATGGATAGAGGTGTGATGATGTCGACAACGAAGAATTATATATTGTCTACTCTGGTTACTGTACCGGTTGGTTCTTGCATTCCTCTCTGCTCTTGTCTTCTTGAAGGCATCAAAAGTTCAACCTTCCCCGATCGACTGCCAACCAGTATGTACTACTACTAGGTTGTGGCTGTTTGTTTGTTCTTCCTTCGTCGTGTGCGACGCCCTCCTGGTAGGTAGTGGGCAGAACATCATCCTCTCATCATTCTCAGTGCGACAAAAGATCACTAGTTTACGGGGTCCTCCCGATGATTATCTCCTTGTTTATAGTACCTCCTCTCCCCCCGTGATATGATATGAACCCACAATACCTACAACAAAACAAACTCGACACAGGCCAGACGATGACAATGGTCCGCCGCCATGTTCCAACCCAAAACCACAAAAAATACACCAGGAGACAACGAGGGATTGTGATTCCTGCAAGGCTGTCCTGTCCGACGTATGAAGTTTTCCGTACTCCGCATAGTATGGGCTTTGAATTTCCTGATATACTTTGATTTCGATGGAGTATCTCATGCATTCACAGTGACGATACCTGCAATACCAAGAATCATTACTCGAGGTTGTCCAATTGCTGGTGAATGTTCACGTTTGTCAGCAACCCCAGATGTTCCATATCAAGAGATCCCACAGTGGTCGTATGCATCCGACCCTAATGTACCTGAAGAAACTTATGAAGCGAAACCGTTGCCATTGTCAAAAAATGCAGGTACTCGGTATGTTGCCATGATTTGGGATCATGAAGTCGACACGAAAGGTCGGACGTTCCAAGAGCTCCACGGAGCACGTGATCTCATGGTTCGAGATCATGTTTTATTTTGTCGAAAGCGAAACCTGTACAACGAAACATTCAATACGGATAGTATGGTGGATATTATGCGGAGCTCTCATGTGTACGTCCTTTCATTCATATCATTAGCATCCGTTTGTTTTTCCGCTCAACTCACAATTTGTAAACTTGTTTCGTCTATCAGTCTGTCCACCGATTTACAACGTGTCGTTGGGAACTTCATGGTGTTGGAATCGACGGAACTCAAATACGTCCAAGAACTGTTGGCCAGTGAACCCCATATCCAGGACCTTACCGGTGGAAACAGCTCCAACATCCCGTTATATCGATGGACACACTTGCGGGACCATACATTACGTCAGGATGAAGGCCGGCATGGATATCCCTGCATGATGATAGGTCTGGACTATGATAAAAGTGTCGTGGGCGATCTCCGGGAAAAAGTCAAAAAGGACTGGCTCGAATATCTGATTTCCAGTAGGAAAGTAATTGCCGGTGGGCCACTCCATGTTCCCACCGCTAAGAAGGATGACCCCGCTGGTGTCGCTGTTGGTGACTTTATTCTATTCAATGCCATGGATCATGACGAAGCAATCCAATTCGCTGAGAACATGCCCTCCTCCAAACGAGGTCTATATCGAGATTTGAGAGTGCAGTTCTTCAACATTCTGGATGTAACGGGACAGCACGTTTCGCACGCTACTGACGAAGATGCTACTCCCGTATCCGAAATGTACAAAGAACTTGAAGATTTGGGTTATCCGGTAGGGGAAGACGATGGCACTCCTTGGTTGAACTACTGATTCTGCCAAGTATTGGTTCGAGTAAGGGGGTCGCTGATCAAGACAGTGATGCTACCAACAATATTAGGTTCTGGAATACAAGTCCTCTTCTTCCTCTTCACGCGGATAAGCTGAACTGCGCGAAACACGTATTGCTGCATCGACGATGGTGAGAACATCTTCCGCTGTCAAAGGGCCATTTCCAACAGAAACAGTTTCGTTGTTGTCATCCCCTGAGGTTGGAAAGGGTGGTATTGAGAAGTTGATTTTCATCTCTTCCTCCAACTCGTCGTCTTGAGGGGTAGATAATCCAAGCGTTGTGATGAGGGACCGGATGGATGAGGCACTAGTAGGTACTAGCTGAGAGTTCATACCTTCTCGTGATATGAGTCTGCTTTGACACTGATGGCTCATGTTGATCTGAAATTGGTCCGTTGTGAAAAAGTCGGTCGGGGTGCAGAAGAGGAGAAGTACAAGTAGTAGCAGTGGGTGCGACGATGATTCTGGCACCAACAACAACTTGTGGCCAAGAAACGAATAGTCTGACGGTGAGAAATATTTCACCATCATAACTCTCTACACGTGCAAAGCCGCCTCACTGAGGTGGTTCCATGTCACCATGGTATTATGCCCTCGACCGAAGTTGATTCCTACTAGCAGTATATTATACACCAGTCATCGTCTGTCACCAGAGAGGTACAGGTACGACGAGCGACGTGATCGTTGTTGTTTTGTCCTTCTCTTGGCACTCGTCGTACTGGGACAAGCAGCATTGTAGAAGTTGGATGCCAGATCGCGGTGTACGTGGCGGACAAGACTGTTCTTCTTGAGCATCACCTAAATCAGATTATCCAGAGATAGCCTACTAAACGAAACATAATAGTAATACTAGTACATACTACCTATAGTATGCGTAATTCTCACAGCCACAAAACGCCATGATTGAACACCAACCAACAAGGCCATGGGGACGTCCAATCGAGGACATTACCTCAAGTGTTTGCTTGGAATCCTTGTCGTTGTTACAGGCTTAAGGTTTTCATTCGAGACAAGGAAAGTCAGTGAGAGGCAGAACATCAAGAACATTCTAACCGGGGCTCAGAATATCGGCACACAATCCTTCCTCGTTCCTAGTGAAGCCAATGAGACTATTCCGCATATCATTCTTCCTGCTTTTGGAAATGACACAGATCACCCCTTGAGAAATTGCTCTGCTACTACCCAAATACGTATATACCATAGCCCTGGTACCAACGACACATGGATTCTACAAGCATTGGACAGTAATGGAAAGCCAAAGACAATCGGAGGGGATGAGTTCTACATTTCGTACTTGGACTATGAAGACCCAGCCTATAGTACGCAGGCGCGGAGAAAAGAGCCAACAGCCGTGGCGGCTCCACAGGATCTAGGGGATGGCACCTACTCCCTCAAGTTTTTTGTACCCCCAACGCGATTCACTCCTCTATCCTCGCCCCACAACCTCAGTGGCCGTGGTGAGTTGACGGTGGAATTTCAATACACATGTTTCATAGGTAGTTGGGATCGGAATGCAAAGAATGGATGGATCAGTAATGGAGCTTCCCGTGCTAGTGTCACTGTAAATTCCTCCCCCGCCCCTCCAGTGACAGTGTTTGAGTACCCTTTTCGGAACCAGATCAATTTTTCGGAATATGGCTACGTTTCATGTTACGGGGACTCGCTCATCAACCATTTTTGCAACAATTCAAACTGGGAGAAGCTACAAGGACTCGGGAAGCCCCCTTTAAGTTCAACCAAGGTTGGATTGGAGTACTCGATGGACCGAGTGGATCAGATATTAGCCAATATATCACAAGTACACAAGGAAATTCCTGATGCCTTCCAGGACAAGCCCAAGTTGTTGATTCTGGGCTCTCATACGTGGGATGTTCTAGATAGAACAAACCAGAACCAAAATATATACTACGACGACCACATTCTGGCAGTCCGTACAATTCTGCAAGAAGTCCCGAAGCGATACCCGGATTGGAAAATACTATGGAAGTCTCCGCAAGCTTTCCATGTTCAAAAACTCCCGAGTGCCTGCTATCAGGAACAGGATTGTCGATCACGGACACGTGATTTGTCCATGCATTGGCCAAGTTTATTGTACCAACGTCAGTCCAAGCTCGTTCAAGAGTTGGAGGTCCCGATGGTAGATTTGTTCCTAACGACATACCTTGCTGGATTCCGAGCCACCGATGGTCGCCACTATCAGATTGCGGCCAATGGTGAATGGATGCACGCACTGGGTGGCTTTTCCATTCAAGATAAGGAAAGATGAGCCAGCTTCATATTCGACTCCCTCGGTTTCTTGTTGGACCAGGCACCTCTTTATGACGCTAGTAGTTCTTCCACAGCAGCGAACCTACCAGTAGCAATGTTCTTGCTGTTACCCGGTACTACCTATTCTGGTTCTTTCGAAAAAAACCTCGCACGCAACCATGTCATGGTGGTAGTACTGTGGGTAGCCTAAGAAGGGATTAAACTGGTGAAGGATGATAACAGCTATTGAAAATCATCCTCTTGAAGACTCTTAAAACCGTTGATCTAGTGTACTACGCATCTATCCTACTGAAATATTATTACAAGAACCACCTTGCCGGCTTCATGCATTCCATCGTTGTAAGCTTGCAGGTATGGAAAACGAAAACCTTGTCCCTACTACCAACCCCTCGACAGCAGCCATTTTGCGACGACCAAAGGAGTCAATGATCAGCCTAGCAGCCATCACCAAGCTGAATCCTCGTTCTTAAGACTCTGCAATCCGGATGGCTTTATCCAACATGCCGATAATATCGTTAGTGTTCAGACGTCTCACGTTGGCCTCAATCTCGGTGTGGAGGGTATTACTAGGATTTGCGGTCGGTGGATGGAAGTGCCCTTCTTGTCCTTGCTGGTCCTCTGGAGTTTCTTGGTGAGGATGAGAAGGGGAATTGCTGGATGAGGAGGTGACGTTAGTGGCAGCAGTCAATAGCTCGATGAGGGTAGGGGCTTGCTGATGATGTTCCTGCGAAGGTACTTGACTATGATCATCAGGAGGAGGACTCCTCGTGTTGCTGGTTTCAAGAAGGAGGAGCGTCATCTGGTGGTGACAGGAGCTGGACGCGGAGGAGGAGGGGATTGGTTGATTCATCATTGTCGCTGATACTTGTTGTGGTCCTCCAGATGACGGATACTGATATATTTATCTTGAAAACGTAGGGAAGAAAAGTGGAGCAGACCATATCCAAAAAGTGGTTAGCACATGTTACTTATTAGTAGTCCTTTTCCAGTGTCATGGTGGTGTCACATCATGACAATCGGTACAGACTACTAGTACTAGTACTACCTAGTACTACCGGTACTACTAGTAGTACTACCTGGTTATCCTTTGCGTACTTTGTTGTGCGTGTAAAAACGCGAGTGATAAGTTGGAATTTCAATCGTTGCACTCCTCCTCCTTATATTGTTGCACACCGATGACGACCACGTATCTACCTCAACCACGACAAAGAAATCAACAACTAACCTGTTGCAGATTCCTGTTTGGTTGCAATGAGAAGGTTTTCTCCCCTCTCTGTAAAAAGAAGAGGTGTGCTGCAGCCATCTCCACCAGAAGCTGTCTCAGAGTGGCTGAATTGGTCGAACAAGAAGAGCGAGAATTACACAACAGTAGATTAAAAACTGGTCGAGGAGGTTAAATCTGAAGAAGAAGGACGACCACGTTGAAAACGAAGGAGCACATGGCCCTCCTTCTCGTAAGCGGCGGGTATGTACGACGATTTGCTCTTTTTGCGCGACAGACAACAAGAAGCATCCTCAACGTAGTGATGGTGCAAGTTTGGATGACACTCCTTCTCGTACTAAGCGGCGGGTATGTACGACGATTTGCTCTCTTTTTGCGCGACAGACAACAAGACACATCCTCAACATAGTGATGGTGCAAGTTTGGATGTCACTTCATAAGACTACGAGTGCGACTCTTCTATCGGCACTGCGCCGCTACGGTAGTATAATAGAGGAGCAAACCGGAAGAGCTATTGCTACCTCGTAGATTGCCGGTGGGGTGATGGTTCTTCTTGATGTCCAGCAGTCGTAGTCGGTCGTAGGTCGTAGGGAAGGGGCGAACCAACGGTAGGTACTCTGCTACCAGCAGTGTACCTAGGATGTTAGTTTGACCCCCACGACACGACCTTGAAGACAGGTACGAGTAAGAGGTGCTCGTCACTCGTCAAATATCTTTGTCGGCATGATGAGAGACGCAAGGGCTCTCCGTAGCTTGTCATTGCAAAATGTCATACTTATGATATGCACAGGTGTCTCTGCCTTGAGGCTCTTTGCTCTCATTCTTATCAGTCATGAAGTTCACGAGAAGGAAACAAATCGCATGTCTATTCTAGCAAACGACAACAGCCTCGCCTCGCTGCTCAATGGGCCAAGTTTCCTTGTTCCGTCAGAACCAAATGTGACCATTCCAAAGCTCATACTCCAAGCTTTCGGCACTGTTACAAACCATCCATTGAAGAACTGCTCAGCGACAGCGCAAGTTCGCATATACCACGGTCCTGACGCCAACGAACCCTGGATTTTGCAGACCTTCGACCATGTTGGTCGCCAGAAGTCTATTGGAGGGGATGAGTTTTTTGTTACATACTCGGACTATGCTGACCCAGCCTACAATGAGCGATCCAGTAGAACTGACCCAACTGCTGTGGCTATTCCTTATGATTTGGGAAACGGAATGTACTCACTGCAATTCTACCAACCCCCATCACGCCCACCAATTCCAACGAGCATGTCGGGTCAAGGGGAGCTGACAGTTCACTTTCAATACACATGTTCGATCGGGAGTTGGGATCGTGATGCAAAAAGGAAATGGACTCACAATGGAGCTTCAAGGACATCTGTGAAACGTGGCAAAGTACCTTCTCCCCCGATGCAAACCTTTGAATTCCCATTCCAAAACCAAGTTGACTTTTCCAAGTATAATCATGTATCCTGTTACGGGGACTCGCTCATCTATCAATTTTGCAACAATACAAACTGGGATAAGTTACAAGGTCACAACAAGCTCCCTCTGGAAACATCGTTAATCCAGTTTGAGTTGTCGACCTCCCGCCTCAACAAAATCGTTTCTGATTTGACAATGATATACAACGCAATTCCCGAAACGTTCAAGAACCAACCCAAATTATTGATTATGGGTTCTCATGCCTGGGATGTCCTCGACAGAATCAATGAGGACCAAAACATATACTACGATGATCATATTCAGGCACTCCGTACATTGTTGCAAGAAGTCCCGAAGCGATTTCCCGATTGGAAGGTTCTATGGAAATCCCCTCAAGCCTTTCATGTCCATGAGCTTTGGAATTCATGTTACCAAGAGGAGGAATGCAGGTCACGGACACGTGACATGTCTATGCACTGGCCCAATCTTCTGTATCAACGTCAATCCAAAGTGGTGCAAGAGCTTGGAGTCCCCATGATGGACCTCTTCCAGGCGTCCTACCTCAGCTGGCACCGCACAAGGCTTGAGGATGGGCGACACTACCAGCCTGCTACCAATCTTGAGTGGATGCAAGCATTGGGTGGCTTTTCCGATGCCCAATGATGACTGATGGCCTCTGTGGAACCTAAGAAGTGGGTGTGGAGGTCGGAAGTACGTTATGAGATTGAGTGTTAACAAGGTTATCATGAGGACTACTCGTAGCACTGGCGTGCGTTGACGAATTACATCACCGGTGGCGTGAACGTAGTCGCTGTACCGCCTCGGTACACAAGCATGACTGCCTCACTCGTCACATTGGACTTTTGGCACAGTTGTCAAACAGTAACAGGATTTGCATGACATATACGTTATCACTGGATCAAGAAAAGGTTCACAAGTTTGGGTTGTCAGAAGCCCTAATCAGTGTGAAATTGGAGGGCAACTTCGACCAAAGTAGGCAAATCAGGACCAGGTCCCTTGCCTACGAGAATGGGGCGGGCGCTCTTGGAAGGGGTTATAACATTGGGGAGTTGCTTGCTCCTCTTCTTCATTTGCGGAAGACGAGTAGCAAGACCGGAGAAACCCTTGTGCTCGCTTTCAAGGTTATCTGGAAAGGCGGGAATAATGCCCTTCACTCCATCGACAAACTCTACTGGAGAAGAGTACTCCCGAGGCGTGACAACAGCAGTGCCCGACATGGAGGCATCCGAGATTCTGCGCTTTGGAGAAGTGCTAGGATGGGCTTCCTCCGAATGAATGGGGGCGACATGGTCAACCGTGGTAGGTGCTACTTCCACAACAGAACCAGCTTCCGTGCTGTCTTGTTCCTCTGCGACTTCCCCTTGAAGTAGCGCTTCAACCGAGGCCCGCACCGCAGTGCGGCTGCTCTTCTCGATCATTGAGGCAAGAATGCCGGTATCGACGTCGATAGTAACGTCGACAAGCTGTTCATTACCATCTTCCACGCTCAGGAAGGTCCCCTTCATTGTTCCGGGGACTTGGAGATCGATCGAGATATTCCCCACCCCTGGTGCTGTAACGGAGATGTCACACTCCAACGCTAGCACATGCGCAACGGAGTATTCGTACTCGGACTCCTCCAAGCCGGCCTCTCGCCAACCACCTTGTTCCGACAAGCGTTGTCGCTTGGCACGTTTCTCGGCCTCATCGTCTTCCTTGGGAAGTCGGTGTGGGAGAACGTTGAACTTGGTGGAGGCGTGTGTTGCTCGGACCTTCTCCGAAATCTCACGCAGCTGGAGAATGAGGAGAGCTTCTGAAGACTCGCAAAGAAGCTTGAGGTTTTCCTCAGTGGCCATCCCCTCTTCCTTGAGTTCCTTTTCTTTGTCAACTAGCACTTGGGACAAAGAACGAATCCAAGATTCGACACGCCACTGAATGGCTTTGTTGTAGGACTGCATGATATTGCGAGCCATGGCCTCAGAAGACAACCTGAGAGCATCCCGATCATCAACCTTCAACACTCTTCCCAGCAAAGCTGAAGGTATTGAGTTTGGGAGTCCTTCTATTGATTGTGATGGTGGTTCGCTGGAGTTAATTGATGCCTGAGTGCCGGATTCTTCAGCAAAGTTCTCAAGCGAGAGCGATGGGCATGAAAATGTGAAGGCATCGCGAGCCCTAGATCCACAGGACGAAATGTCACTAGGTGGGGTAATACGTCCAGAAGTCTCATCAGTAAACTTGGGGTCAACGGCGGAGAGACTCATGAGCAATTTGGCCTCATTGCGAACATCCGTCTCATCGGCGATAGAATCATCATTGCCCGTTGAGACGGTGTACAAACTGTTGGCGAAGCCTACGAGAGCTAGCTGTTCACGAGAGGATGACAAGCTTGCATCGGAAACGCTGCGGTTTTGTTCTCCCCAAGCTTCCACTCGGGGGATTTCTACAACATCAGCCACTTCTGTCATTGCAGAAGTTCTTGTGAGAGGTGCGTTTCTCGATTTTATCACAAAAAACTTGCGAATGAGGTACTCGTACAATTTCCTGGCTAGCAATGCTGTGGAACAAATTCCCACATGATGCTTGACATCACGTGAAAATAGTACCGGGTCGTACGCTGTCGAACTTCTACAGGGAACCATACATAGACACGTCCGCGGAATAGACAAAAATGGCCGAAGCTGGTTGGCCAAGGAGCCCAGTTCTGCTTGGCGCTGCTTATAGTGCAAAAACACAACCTCCGACATCGGGGCATTCCGTTGGGAAGTTGTCTATGCGTTGGCTTCCTTCGCATGAACTCTGCAGTTGGTTAATCTAAAGTTTTCATTGACGACATTTGACCTAGACCGGGACTCCATAGTGCAATCCACTCGTTCCTATGTGACCCCTAGTAATCCCATCATCGGCGACATTTTCCAGGTCGCTTGCTGTTCTTCAACGGAGATTACTTACGTGTACAAAATTTTCGCAACCAACTGCGTTGGGGGGACTTACAAGAATACCGCCAGAAATTGTGGAGTAGGTGGTGGAGTACTATTGTGGCCCTTCGCATGTCCTTGACTGCCAGGTAAAAAACCAGTAACAGATACCGCATCCTTTATGTAATACCTGAAGTTTGCTTGATAGGAGAGTTCTGCCGATCTTTTGTCATTTTCATTTGCAAGTTCACCTTGCAATGAGTGCTTTTGGGTGGAGTTCGGGTATTTCCAAGGATGCGAACTGCTGTGGTTGCCGGTAGTATTCGCACACAGCGTTTGTCCGTCTTCGCTTTGACGCTGGCTGCTGCTACGATGAAACAAGGTTGTTCGCCTTCTCCACAAGTGAACATCACGACACTAGAACTTGGTAGTAGTGGGGTTGTCAAATGATGACGTCAACCCACAGGTTCCACAGTACTGCCGTACGGAAGTATCCCAGTGTGCCACAAACACAGGCAACCTCCACCACCAGTCCAACTTCCAGTCCAAGCGAATGTTGCAACTTTCCTAGTAAGTACCCCTTTAGAGTAGTAGCAATTGAGGATCACTCTGAAGATGGGAGGAATGGATGCGACTGTTGTGCGAACTGCTGTACAATGGTACGGTTTATTGTCACCCTAACTCCCAAGCTTGCAACGGAATTGCCAAAACAAAGCTATGAAGAAACCAAGTCCTACTATTGACTACAGTGTTGATCTAGAAGGGAGGGTTGGTGTTGTAAGTTCCTAGTCTCGAGTGGTTACACTTCAAAAAAATGACACTATGAATGTGCTTCCCGTCTCTAGATTGGGTAGACACCTGATCTCCTGACGATTGACAGACATGTACCCTCGTACCCTCGTACCGGTACAACCCCAGGTACTCCAGTAGAGTGCATGTTAGTATACCTACCATCCGTTCGTCTATTGCCCGATGATCAAAGGACGAAGTACAGGCGACATTACAACAACAACACCAAAAGGGACGTTGTTGCCCAACCTTGTCGCAGTGGATAGTCTTCTATAACTCTATCGTACTCCATTCCACTCTGAGGTCACTACCGAAGCAGAAAAACAAACAAGAGCTTTAGAAACATGCGATATATTGGCGAATCCATTTCGTTGGCACTCTTGGCTTCTCTTTCCCAAGGAGAGTCGTTTCTGATGGCCCCTGCTCTCAGTGTTGCCTTTACCCGAGGGACATCTTCCCTGTATGCCAAAAGGAAAGACAAGACACCTGACAAGGCTGCTCCAAAAACAAAGAAACAAAAGAAAGAAGAAGTAGTCCGGGGCCCGAATTGGAAACCTATTAACCATTTTCTGCATCCTGTTCCCGATGTATTCAATGATCCCATTGCCGAGTTTGCACACTACTACGGGGAAGACGCCGTCGGAAAGATTCCTCCTCCCAAGGAAGAAGATGTTTTGGAACGATCCAATCGTCAGCTGGAGAAAATGCATGAACAAGCCGTAGCTTCGGCCAAGACTATGGAGAAAGAGGTAGGCACAAGGTGGTTCCGCATGTATCCGTCGGAGAATATGGGAACTCACCTATACCATTGCCACAGGATTTGCGTATTGTGTATCAAGATGATCAATTGGTTGTAATCGACAAACCAGTAGGTGTTTTGACGACAGGAGTTCGTGGAGAATCTTTACCCAACCTTGCTCAGTACGTTTATGATTGGGTTGGCCCCACCACCGATGATGTAACGACCCCCGATGGCATGGTGGTACATCGACTGGCCATGAACATGTCCGGCTTGATTGTTTTTGCTCGGACAAGACGTGCCGTGAGAGACATGAATAGTCTGTTTGCTCGGCGCAAGGTGCAACGAAAATACGATGCTTTGGTGGTAGGTCACATGGGAGAGGATGAGGGTTATGTAGACCTGAAGTTGATGAGATGCTATGAGCGCCCGCCCTATCGACGGGTGGCTACCTTTGATCATACGTTTGCGATTGCAGATTTGAACCCCCGCGTGGTTGGTTGGGAGGCTATCGGGCTTCCCAAAGCCAGTTTTACCAACTACACAGTGCTGAATCGCGAAGAATTTCATGGTCACCCCGTGACTCGGGTCGAGTTGACGGGCAAGTCGGGGCGAACGCATCAGTTCAATGTACATTTGGCAGCACTGGGCCATCCTATTGTAGGCGACACGATATATGGATACAATGGGGATGCTCTTCCTCACGGTGGTTTGACAGTGGAGGAACGACACGAGTTGGTTCCCAATCCTGTTCCGGCTACGGAGGAGCTGGAAGCCGCTGTAGCGGAAGCCGCACAAAATACACCACTATGTGTGCACGCCAAGTATCTCAAATTCCCATATCCAGGCACAAAGGATCAAATGGTGGAATTCACTTCAGATACGACACCCTTTTAACTGCTACAACAATACTATAAATATCACTACAAAAACAGCAACAAGTATTGCATTCTTGGTCGAACCAAAAACTTTTTTTATTTGTTGGCTTCTCGTTTTCGTTCTCTGGTCAATCGGTCTTGTTCCACCATGTCATTTAAATCCAAAACAGGAGGACTTCCTGGTCGATAAAGCAAGGCTGTATGTCCCACGGTATAAATATGTTTGGCTTGCAATACATTGGCAATTCGTCCCGCGATGGTAGCAACCAGCTTCTTATTGTCGGCAGCCTTGTTGAAACGGATATTGACCAATTCTGCATCCCATAGCTGGGCATCTGTGTTTTCCATCCATCCAGCGGGGAGTTCGATGGAATCGACCGTTTCCGGAGTGATCCTTCCAGTCTTGTTGGACCAAAGAACGGTTGGCATGATATTCTGTGCCTTGAGTCGATTGGCATGTCGACGAAGCGACTGGACTTTGTCCCCTTCCAACCAATCATACGATACATCATAGGGTTTGGGAGAAATGCGTTTCAAAAAGTACGAAACCAACTTGGCAGATTGTTTGTGGGGCCAGCCCTCGACGACTTCGACTTCAATCCCTGCCTGTTGCAACAACTCGACACCAGCTCCATCGACACTCGGATTGGGGTCTCGGAAACCAATCACAACTCGTTGCACACCAGCTTGAATCAACGTATGGGCACAGGGTGGTGTCTTTTTTCCAGTATGGCAACATGGTTCGAGGGTCACATAGGCAGTAACAGGAATGTCCTGGAAGACACCTCCAAACATAGCTTTGGGGTCACGAATGTAGTCATCCGTAATGGATTGAATGTCTTCTAGTGTAGGAAGTGTCTCGGCATTCTTGGTGGAGGCTGTCCCCGCTACCACTTGTGCGGCTTCAATCCCACTCTTGACGTACCCAGCAGCTTCCATCAACGCAAAAGGTTCGGCATGGGGGAATCCTGCCCTTGGATGAAACCCGGATCCCAACACTCGATTGGTATCTCGTTGCACCAACACACAACCAACCGCCGGATTGGGAAAAGTTCTTCCTTGTCCCAATTGAGCCAAATCAATGGCCCGTTTCAAATGAACTCGGTCTTTTCTCCATCGTTCATAGGCGCCGTGCCGTTTGGTGGAATTCTTTCGGTTGGGTCGGTAATTGTGGGGTATTTGTACAACGTTCCCCGGATGGAAATCAGGAAAAGAAGAAGATAAGGAAGACAGGTGAAAAGACGTTGGTGCACGACCATACCAAAGGTTCTGGATTCTGCTGCTCACTAAAGGACGGCCTCCCACCAAGGCAAAGGATCGAACCAGAGGCAACATCCAACTACTTGTCAGTGTCACCAACAGGAGCAATTTAAAACAACTATGACGTGTAGACAAGCCGAAAAAGGTCCGTGGCTTGTTCCAATCCATCGTAAGAGAGCGTTGATTATGCTCTCTCCTCTTGATCGACAAACCTTCTCGAGTCCAATACGAGTACTCTACCGGTAGTACTGCGACGTTGGAGGATGGAGGAATACAAGCAGGGGTGGCAGATGTCGCTCGCTTCGTTGTTCACGAGTATGAGTCACGGAAATCGCCAACTTCTATCACCACCATCATCCACGAGTCAACCATTTGAGCTGGAACATCCCCATCCTTCGGAAAGATACAAGTGAGTAACGGATCCTCCTCCTCCCAACAACAATATATTCTAATAAGTACTACTAGTAGGATGGAGGAGCTACTTTGTCTCATTTTTTGGCATCCGCCACACCCATCATCATCATGGTTGTCTCTACGCTTCGCGTGGTTTGCAAAACCCTCCAGTATGCTTGGCTGGTCCATGGCACTCGTCATGCACCTCCTTCCACCTTTGTGATTCGACATGGTTGTGCGGAAGACTCCGACATGTACCGCATCTCCTTGCCCTATCAAGATCCTCCCACTGCCAACGCGGCTACTCTCCAATCTTATCAGTTGGCCTTTTTGACGTCTCCACTTTTTGGAACGGAACGTGTCATTTTGCATTTGTTCCTACCACGAGAGAAGTGGTTCACGCTTCACAATCCTCATATGCATGCTGTGGCGAGTGGGGAAGCCACCGAGTTTGGTCTGTGGGTGGATTTGGCTTCTGAGGGAGACGCCTTTGGGCTTCCTCGCGCGGAGCGTGGATCGTCGTCTGCGACCCGAGTCATGCGAGCTTCCATGCCGATTGGTACGTCCATCATGTTGTGCTACATGGTGGGGCCCTTCCCAGTTGATTCCACTCACACGGATCCATCAATCTCTTGTTCTTTTGTAGGCCGGGGTCGTTGGGTACCCATTGTTGATAGCTGGTGGTCTGTGGAATGCAACCCAGAGACGCAATCCGTGGACTTGATTTTTGGTTCCGCCTTGATTCAAGAGAATGAACATTTCCGAATCCCCAATTGGTTGGTGGGCTGTTTCTTGCCCTTTCATGGTTTGTACAGTCGTCTCTTGTTGGCTTGTGCCCGAGCCAACTGGGAAGAACAACAAAGGGAGAGTAAATCCAAATAGACAACATCAACATCACGTGAAGCATCACCACCACCATCGTATCATATCATTCCTTCTTTCTTCTTTGAAAGCTTCTGTGGGACTGCATCCTCTAGGATCTCCGTTGTTCACACACACAACATCATGGATGCCACGACGCCTTAATACGCGAACCACAAGTAGTGCTCTTCTATCGATCGGTGAGTCCAGATTTCTAGTTTCGAACATTTAAGGGTTTCAATCACGAAAGAGTCACGACAAAACGCGATGAAGTCCAAAGTTTCTTCCTCTCTCAGACATGCACCCAAGATGGGATCTTGAATCACTATCAATTTCTACCCGCCGACAGCAACCAAGATCATAAAAATACAATCCTTGCATAACATTGCGCCACCCATCCAACCGTTGTATCATGTCCTTCATCACCATTGCTTACAAGACGGTCCAATATGCATGGCATGTCGAAGGATTTAGATATGCTCCATCGTCCACCTTGATTGCTCGACAAGGAACCAAAGGATCGGATTCTTTCCGAATTTCCTTACCCAACGACCAGCCGTCACCAGTCTCATTGCAATCCTTTCAATTGGCGTTCCTCACATCGCCTCTATTCGCTTTGGAACGTCTTATTCTTCGGTTGGTCTTGCCTCGATCCGAGTGGCCAACCCTCACTACGGCTCACATGCATACTGTGGCCCAAGGGGCGGCCACCAAATTTGGGTTGTGGGAAGATCGATCCTCAGAAGGGGATCTCAAGGCTATGATTCCTACAGAACAAACATCAGCTACTCGCATTATGCGTGCTTCTATGCCGGATGGTACGTATTTTTACCATAAAGATTCTATGAAAGAACGTCGTGATCATGCACTGTTCTCATGAACATTCATTTTTTATCCAAACGTGTATGGTATGGTTCTAGGAAAGGGTGGTTGGATACCCTTTGTGGATACATGGTGGTGTGTAGAAATGAATCCAACCAATGAATCGGTGGACTTTGTCTTTGGGTCGGCGTTGCATTCCTTGGAAGATCCCAAGAAGAAGGATTGGTTGTTGGAAGCCGCCATGCCCTTGCATGTCATGTATAGCCGCCTCTTGTTGGCATGTGCACGGGCAAACTGGGAAGAACAAAACAAAAAAGGCAGGTAAATCCAACTAAGGGAATAGTTCAACCTGATGTCTTGACAATACAAAAGCCAGTACGCTCCAGGTACTATGAATCCGGATCTATTGCCGTTCCTCTTCTTCCAAAGCCATGACCACATGGTAGCGTCCTTCCCAAACCGAATCTGGAACGGTTTCTACCGAAGACTGAATTACCTTCCATTCGGGATGTTCCGTAACCACATCTCCCCATCGTCCCATGGCAATTCCCCCCACTTGTTCTTTTTGTTCTTGGCAAAATGGCAGAAAAACGTTCTCCACTACCATGACCCCTCCCGGTTTTGTTGCACGAACCAGTTGTTCCAGCCATTGCACCATCCAATTGTCTTGGGCTTCCTGGGCAACACGCAAAAGTTCTGGGGCTGATGGGTCCACGTCGGCAATCGAACATAGCTTTTGATAGAGTTGTTGCGGTGTAAAGCCTTCTTCTTCCTCATTGTTGCCTTGATCCTTTTCTGCCAGAGCCAAGGGATCTTGTAAAGCACTACGAGTATTGTCCAAAAGCGTCAAAACGGTGAGAGAACCAGGCGATTTCCATCACAGATACACGAGACTGTCCATTCGATACGTACGGAAAATAGCCTGTAAAAGCAATATCAAAGGCATGTTGGACATTCGCTGATTGCATCACTGCCATCATATCCGTAAAGGAAACACCCGAGCAGAGAGTTCCCAAGTACACTTGATAGGGAAGCGCATCTTGTCGATAGACTGAATACACAGAAGTGGTGTCCTCCATACCAGGATCCATCCCATAAATCCACCAGGAGGGTTCCGGGACTGTATCCCAAAACGCTTCTACCAAAATTTGCAAGGTCACATACAAATCTTGCCCAGAGTTAAGAATTGAAGTATCCAAAAGTGTCACGGTGGTGGTAGTCCGTTGCTGCTGCTGCTGCTGTAGATAGGGTTGAATGTAGTGCCTGGTAAAATTGGTCATGCGGTTTCGTTGGTTCAATTTGGTCTCGGAATCACCAGACCAAGTCTCGACAGTATAATGCGATGTATGATATTCCTTGTTCGCAGTGGCGTTGTTATTGGATGGGGTAGTCGTTGGACACACAAAGGAAGGAATGGGTTGAAATTCTTGGGAGACGGTTGTCATGGGCTCGAGCGAGGTGGTACTAGATGTGCTCCCCGCCAACCCAGTTGTCGTCGGGTTAGCACCCACTTCGGTATCTGCTGCCGCTGCATATAGATAATTGGACCAAACCGCCACGATTGCAATGGTAATAACCCACCAAATCCAGGCTCGGGTCGAAATACGTTCGACTTGACGAAGGTCGGAGGGGGTTGCCTGTAGTGTTGGAGGGAGTGATGTCGTAGTCGTAGTACTCTCCTTGTTGTTCCAAAGACCAATGGCTTGATCGAACGCTGCTTCTTCAAGTTCTAGAATATTGTTGTTGATGTGACGGTGGTGCAATTCGTCTGGATCAGTGGAGGTCGTGGTACCGGTAGCTGGAGTTGTCTCATTCAGTTCCCCTGAGGAGGCTGAAGCCAACTCTAACGGCGAAAAACTGCTAGTGGCGGTACCACTGGGAGTTGTGGAGAGACCCGATTCTTCGTCCATGGTTTAGTTGCTGTTCGCTGTTGCAATCCTTGGATTGATTGTACAATTGAGCAGTAGATGGGTTCTCCTGTTTTCCTCTTGATTTTGTAAACCCACCCACCAGTTGCCGTCGTCGTTTCAGGATTAGATGTCGAAAAATGAGAAGGGAGAGTTCTATGTGACATCATGGTGCGTTAGAATCGTTATGACGTCACGTACCATTCGAAGAAGTCAAAAACTGTGCAAATCGTGCAAACGTAGGCGCGGCGGGAATCGAGAGCGGCGGCACACACCAACAGCACTACTGGCAGGTGAAAGAAGAATAAGCAAGTACTACTAGTAGTATATCATAACAAAGCAACCTAACGCTCCCAATAATAACAACATGAATCGCGGAGTCCCCATTCCTACCGAAGAACCCGACGATGACGATGACATTGTCCACATTCCACGTGACAGCAGCTCTCAAGACGGAGATGACGACGATGACAATGATGCACTGGATGCAGCCCTTCAAGATCGTCGCATGGCGTTGGACTATCCCGACAACGACGATGAGGAGGATGACGAGGATCAACCCTCCGGTCTAGATGATTTAGAAGGTCGGGCCGGACTCATTCGTGGAGCTTCCCAAGACGCTTGGGGGTCAGAAGAATTCTCTGTCATGACAACTGACACAAGTGGAGACTATTTACGAGGCGACAGTCCGCGTCGAGGACGTCAACAGCGTTTTTCGGATCCTTTTCTGGATGAAGATGAGAATGAACGTATGTGTTCCTCTTCTGCCTTTCGTTGCTTTGTTTTGGTGATTGCGTTGGTCCTTGTGATTGCCATTGCCGCCATTTTGTTGCCCGGCATTCGGAATCATTCCGATACCTTGGAAGTCTTGCGAACCAACGCTCGGTTGCCTGTCCAATACGAATGTCCGTCTGCAGCTTCCTGTGATACTTCCGATCTTCCTGGTTCCTACAAGGACAATATGATGGACTACTATCAAAATCCTGACAAGCAACCCTCTACCACCAACATTACGCTGTTTGAACAGACCTTTCGAACGTCTTCCTACGACGATTGGGGCAAAACCTACGAACAAGTCAAGGCAGGCATGTTTCATTTCAAATCCACTTACTATCCTCCCTACCTACAAGATGGCAGTACGATCTTTGAAGCCGCCTGTGGAATTGGTCTCAACTTGTACATGACCTTGGAGATTTTGCAAGAATCAGCTGGATTGGAACAATTGGTCGTCTACGGCAATGATATTGTGCCATCCAGTATTGATCAAGCCAATTTGATTTGGGAATCGATTCCACCCGCCTATGGTCACAAGGGAATCTTTTGTCCGACGGATATGCACAATTTGGATTATGTTCCTTCCAATGCATTCGATTTGGTGTATTGTGGGTACATAAGTCCTCTCGAGGATCCCTTGGAATTCAACATGGCCACCGCCTCGGCCTACCAACGGTATGGAGAATTGTGCAAGAGTGATCCAGAAACCGATTGGGCCAAGGCCAAACTCAACGAGATTGCGGAACAACGTCAGAACGATTGGTACGGAGAATGGGTGGCCGAAATGGCACGCATTGCCAAACCCGGTGTCCCTGTCATTGTTGAGCAAGTCTCTCCCAAGTATTGCAATGCTACCTTTGATTGGGGAGGTGTCCACCGAGACTTTTGGGTGCAAGCGGCGACCAATGATACGTATGGATGGAATGTTGACCCAGAGAGTATTGTGATTGAAGATGACAGCATCTTTCGAGATCGATATCATGTCTTTATGCTCAAGAAAGGGGTCCATCATACCGAGACGGGGAGTGGGAGATGAAAGTTTCACTACCACACCTATTCTTCTCGACTGCCGTACATGTCCGGCTGTAGAAAAGGGACCTTACGTCGAACTGTAAGATTCTTCTTGTATAAAGTTACATTGTTTTTTCTTGGATGTAGTATGCTATAGAAAACCATGCATGTACTTCACACTAACGGTAGTATCCTGTTGATAGCTTTTCTGAACTCGTACTGTGGCCACCTTTTTCTCTCAACCTTCTTCATCATTTTCTTCCATACACCTCCCAGCAGACGTCTGTCTCACGATTGACCATGGTAGGAACCATAATTTCTCTTCTTTCGTGAGTGAATGGAAGATGACATCAGCAACCATATAGTATCCCCATTTATATAGGCATGCGACCTCGCAACATATATAGGAACGTTGGCTGGGCCACACTAATTTTTTCGATCATCCGGGACGGGATGCCGCAACTCCGTACGTTTGAAATTTTGAACGGAGTCGGACGACGATCCCCAACGAGTTCATAGTCAGTAGTAGTAGTCGGTAGTACGAGTACAACAGCAACAACCACAATACCACCTCCTGTCTACGCGCAAGTACCTTTCTTGCTTCCCAAAGAGTTTTACCCAACGTAGCAGCAGGAACACCATGGGAAACTCTCGATTTCGGGGAGAACTAGGAAGGAGGGCTTCGTCATTAGCACGATGGCGAGCTTCGGGTAGTCAGTTCCTAGTTGGGATTTGCCTGGGAGCCGTGCTCATGATTCTCCTGACAGCCAATCAATTAATGTTGTTGACATCGCGAGAGACCATTCAACTTCGTTCTTCTGTAGGTCGTGATGTTGTTCGACCTCCTGAAGTTGCCCTTCCTTCCAAAGAAGAAGCCATGGCATTGAACGATCCTTTCTATTTGCAAATGAAGGGTGATCCTCGGTTCGAACAATCCATCAAGGTCCAGCAAAACTTTGTAGCCAAGAAACTCCGGATTGCCGAAGTCGCTGATCGAACCATGCGGTTCAACACCAACCAAGGTGAAGAGGCAACTACGATTCTTTCCGACAACTTTGCGTACTTGCAGATTTGGGGAAATGGCAAGGGCACTGTCGTCAAGGCATTGAAAGAACAACATGGGCGAACAGAACTAGGACGCAAGGATCCTGAATCTCGTAAACGCAAGTGGATGGCTTTGGTACAAGATCCTATTATTCATTTCCTGCATGGATTTGCCAAGTATGAGCTTAACTTGCTAGAGACTAACCCCGCCATGGAGAGCACTCTCATCAAGAGTTGGGAGGACACTACTTTGAGCTACGATAAGCGAGTGCTACAATTCTTGAAGCGAGTCAAGACTTTCACCATGATTGCCCCCACAGCCGAGAACTCCCCATTTATGCATGCGTTGCCCCAAAGCAACTACATTCTCAAATATGATGGCAGTGTTCACCCCAACGTAGCTTTGGTTGGCCACACCAGTGAGTGGCAAGCCATGATGGAAGTCGCTGGTTTCCAAGGAACCCCCGATGATACCATTCCTGATAAGCCATCCATGCTGCATCTCAAGTACTTCCCAGCTGATCCTTCCATGCTTTCGGACAAGACCTTGGTTCGGCTTTGTGAATTTTTGGCGTTGGATTATTACTGGTTTGGCTTGGACGCTCCTGCCGCCTGTCAAGAGCCAGGTGGTCCTCTGGATCCAACAAGGTTTCAACAACTATGATGAAACTACGTTACGTACTGTAGAATAACACCACCAGAGAGAATGGATAGCGGCACTTACACCTACATTCCTTGGACTAGGATTCGGGGAACTTGGTAGTGAACCAGGAATGATTGCGCTAAGAGGAGGTAGCGGCTGCTACTACGAACTTGCAAAGTAGTAGGAGCCATGGTAGTGATGAAAGGATTGCTGAGATCTTTGGATCCTTTTTCTCTTCCAACCTTTTTGTATCGGAAGTACTACCGGTAGCACATGGGCAGGCTACAACAGACAGCCACCAATGATTCTTGTTTCCTTTTTCTTGTTATGGTAGTAGTAGCACATGGACATGCTACAACAAACAATCGCCAGTGATTCTTGTTTTCTTTTCAAACTAGGTAGTTGTTGTTAGTAGTAGCACATCGCCAGTGATTCTGTTTCGAAGCCGCATCCAGAATGTCAGGAGGCCATTGTCTCTTGTCACTCTAGAAAGTAGTAGCGACAAATAATTACATTATCTGTACTACTAGGTAGTACTACCGTAGTACAACGGCAGTAATGTACAGTAGTCGGTGAGTATTGTTGCAGTTGTTGGACCTGTACTATGCTATTGTTGCACTACTTTAGAAATTAGTATTAACCCGTATTAACCCCCCCTTCCCGCTATGGGAGTTAGCGGCTACCATACCACAGCAAGTCCGGTATTCCAGAGGCATTTCCATAGAATGACACGGCATGAATCCTTTGCAAATTGCGTGTTACTACAGCTAGTTGCCACAAGTTACAAGGCCAAAGCACGATGGAACAATTGCAAAAATCCATAGGAGACGCTAATAGGGTGAAAGCGTGTGGGGGAGAAGTCCATCGTGTCACGAGAGAGTCGGATACCTTGTTCGTCCCCATGGTTTTGCGTTTGCCGCTACCAAGCCACGAGCTAATACGATCACTGAAACACGGGTTATCTTACTACCATGGGTGTAGAGAGACGGATCCATGAGTCGGGACTCGAAATCTAGGATCCTATGGAAAATCCTTGACACCTTGAGGGGTCGACGAACCTTCGGTTGTTCCAAAAAAGCATTCACAACATCAACCTCCCCAATCCTCCCTTGGGAATTGAACTCATAAATTTTATTGCCATCCCATCCGTTTGAGCTACTATTAGTACTATTAGTATCCTATAATATCAATACTCAACAAAGATGATTCGATCCTTTCTTGGTGCTGCCAGCAAGGCGCGTTCTCAACAACGTGCTCTTTTGAAGTACTCGACATCCACACGCCTTGCCGACAAGGATCGACCCTTTGACAAGGTGCTGATTGCCAATCGTGGAGAGATTGCTTGCCGAGTCATTCGAACATGCCAAAAGCTTGAAATCCCTACCGTCGCTCTTTACAGTTCTGCCGATGGTCCCAACTGTCTGCATGCCCAAATGGCCGATGAAGCCTTTTTGATTGGAACCGGCCCCAATCCTTCCGAAAGTTATCTCTTGCAAGACCAGATTCTCGATATTTGTCAACGAACCAATGCCCAAGCTATTCATCCAGGATATGGGTTCTTGAGTGAGAATTTTGGGTTCTGTGAGCGAGTCGCAGCTACAGAAGGGTTGAAGTTTATTGGACCTCCTCCTGAGGCTATCTTGGCCATGGGATCCAAATCGAAATCCAAAGCCATCATGGAAGAGGCTGGAGTCCCAACCACACCTGGATACTATGGAGATGACAACCAAGATCCTTACTTTTTGTTGGATCGTGCCAAGGAAATTGGATTTCCTCTTCTCATCAAGGCCGTCATGGGTGGCGGAGGCAAGGGTATGCGATTGGTCTGGAAGGAAGAGGAGTTCTTGGATGCCTTGGCTTCTTGTCAACGAGAATCTCTCAGTAGTTTTGGAGATGATCGCGTTTTGATGGAGAAATACTTGCAAGATCCTCGTCACGTCGAAGTCCAAGTCATGGCGGACTCTCATGGCAATGTGGTCCATTTGTTTGAACGTGACTGCTCCTTGCAACGACGTCACCAAAAGATTATTGAGGAGGCACCTGCTGCCGATCTTCCAGAAGATATTCGTAAGCGGTTCGGGGAAATGGGAAAGCGTGCTGCACAAGCTGTAGGATATGAAAATGCTGGAACCGTCGAGTTCCTCATGGAGGGTGACGACTTCTATTTTTGCGAAATGAACACCCGTTTGCAAGTGGAGCACCCTGTGACTGAGCTGGTCACTGGATTGGATTTGGTGGAATGGCAATTGCGCGTGGCTGCTGGAGAAACATTGCCCATTTTGGACCAAGACCAAATCACCTGTACGGGACATGCCCTCGAGGCTCGCATCTACTCCGAAGTCCCAGCCCGCAACTTTTTGCCTGGAACTGGAACCGTATGGCACCACAACCCACCTGCCGTCTCCAACACAGGGGCAAGCAGTGAAGGTATCCGCGTCGACACCGGTATTCAAAAGGGACAAGATGTTGGAGTCTACTACGATCCTATGATCTGCAAGCTTATCGTTCATGACGACAACAGGGAAAAGGCCCTTGCCAAGCTCGTCAAGGCACTCAAGAGCTACGAGATTGCAGGAGTCCCAACCAACATTGACTTTTTGATTGCCTGTGCAGAACACGATACATTCCGCAAGGCTGGTGATGTCAACACTGGATTCTTGGATAGACACTTGGAGGAGGTCCTTCCTTCCGAGTCCACCGCTCCACCATTGGCGGCTGCCGTCGGTGTCTTTATGACTCTCCTAGAATTGGAGGGGCGTACCGGTGTTGAGGATTTGGCCGCCGCCCGCCGAAGCCGATCTCCTTTCGGCTCCCTGTCTGGTTCTTGGAGAATGAGTGCAAACGCCAAGCGTTCCATGGTATTGGAAGATGGACGAACTGCTGAGGTCACAAGTCACCGCGATGGATCGTACGATATTGAGGTCGATGAAATTTCCTTCCACATTCAAGGAACCGTTTCCAAGGATGGCAAGGTGGAGGTTGTCGTCAACAACACTCACAGAATTCATGCTACCACTGCGCTGTTGCCTGGTGAAGAACAATATCAAGTACGAATGTGGCCTTCCGGTTTGGACAATGACTACTTCTGGCAAGTGGACGTCATGAACCCCTCGGCCGCATCGTTGATGGCTGGGGGAACCGAACTTGGGGGAGGACAAGGATCTATCAAGTCTCCCATGCCTGGAAAGATTAGTCAAATTCCACATGCTGTGGGTGACGAAGTCAGCGAGGGTGATGTGATTGTTGTCATGGAGGCCATGAAAATGGAACACCGTGTCACGGCACCCATTTCAGGTGTATTGGCAGAATTGAACTGCCGAGTGGATGATGTTGTAATGGATGGTGCTGTACTTGCTGTTGTAGAGGCACCCGAACAAGAAGCTGCCTAGAAAGAATAATACGTTTGGAATAATATATGCATGGTTTTTAGAATACACAACTCCAACACTGTATAACTACCTTCTTCTTCTTGAATTCAAAGTGTGTACTAGTAGGCTGTACTCGTACTGGTACGGAACCTCGTAGACACCCATGAACGTCTACCAAGTCAATGAAGTGGAACCAGCCGTCGCCAACATTCTTGTGCGAACGCAGCCATCAAGCAAGAAAGAATTGTACGTGTCATTCCAACGACTAGAAAACAATAAATAATGTAGTGTGATAAAGTAGCCAACAAAGGTTTAGTAGATACAGTGGCGCCTACTCAACGCATAGTATTCCCCAAACAAACAACATTTAGTGCGAAGGACCGTTGGGGTCTTGGTACTTCATCTCCTTGGGGTCAAATCCAGGCATAGGGAAGGTGGAAGCAAAGGCGTTAACCTCAGCTCGAAGGGCCTTGAGGTCCTCACTGGAGTCCAAAAGGGCAACAAAGTCCTTAAGCTTGGGTCCACTTTGCTCTTGGAGCTTGAGACTGACCTCCAACACTCGGTGCAAAAACACGGCAATTTGCTCAAAGTCGGCCTCGACCATCATACGGGTGGTCAAGGCAGGAGCTCCGATTCGGACACCTCCGGGGGTGACGGCAGATCGGTCTCCAGGAACGCAGTTCTTGTTGAGGGTGATGCAGACGGCGTCGCAAGCCTTCTCGTACTTGCTTCCAGTGATTCCCTGGGGCTTCAAGTCCCAAAGAACCAAGTGGTTCTCGGTACCGCCAGAGGCAACGGCGTATCCCATAGAAGTAAGCTTGTCGGCAAGAGCCTTGGCGTTCTTCTTAACTTGTTGGGAGTAGATCTTGAACTCTGGGGTGCAGACCTCCTTCAATTGAGTGGCAACTCCGGCAATTTGGTGCTCGTGAGGTCCACCTTGAAGGGCAGGGAAGACGGCTTGGTTAATCTTTCCCTCGAATCCACGCTCGTCCTTTCGGAAGAAGATCATACCGGCACGGGGTCCACGGAGGGACTTGTGGGTGGTGGTGGTGACGACATCGCAGTACTCGAAAGGAGAAGCTTGCTCGCCGGTGGCGACCAATCCGGAAATGTGAGCCATGTCCATCATCAACAAGGCACCGTTGGCGTCGGCGATTTGTCGGTACTTGGCGTAGTCCCAGTCGCGAGGGTAGGCGGATCCTCCGGCAACAATCAAAGCAGGCTTGAAAAGACCGGCATCACGCTCCAATTGCTCGTAGTCAACATATCCGGTCTCGGGGTGGACACGGTAAGGGAGCGACTCGAAAAAGACAGAAGTGGCCGAAACAGCCTTTCGGGTTCCCTCCTTTTTGGAGTAGGTGTAGAAACCGTGAGTCAAGTGTCCACCACTGGGCAAATCCAATCCCATAATTCGGTCATGTGGTCGCAACAAGGCCGTGTAGACGGCAAAGTTGGCGGGGGATCCAGAGTAGGGCTGGACGTTGACTCCCCACTTTTCAGGGTCCAATCCGTAGGCCTCCAAGGCACGCTTTTGGCAAAGCTCCTCCACCTCATCGACGACTTCGTTTCCTCCGTAGTATCGAGCGCGGGGAAGACCCTCAGCGTACTTGTTGGTAAGAGGGGATCCCAAACAGTCCAAAACAGCCTTGGAAGTGAAGTTTTCGGAAGCAATCAACTCGAGAGAGCGCCATTGACGAGACTTTTCTTGCTCAATCAAATCAAACAATTCAGGGTCGTGGTCCTTGAGGTCGACAAGGCCGCGGAATTCCTGTAACAGCAACAGTGCGAGGAACGATGCATGAGGATTTGTTCAGCGTGTAATCAATAGCCACAAATCTTCCTTGTCATGCTCCCATTCCTTCTTGGATGTGGAGTGTTGGGTGGAGTGTTGGGTTTCAGTCATTTCTCTCGTCACCGGTACAGTACAATCCAATGGCCGACCAAAGACATCGGAGGTGTTCGTTCCTCTCACAGTAACGACAAGAACAACAAGTGGTTGCTGTAGGATACAACAACACACGAAGAACGTACCAAATCCTTGAAAGAAGACATGGTGTTGAAAGGAGAACAAGAAAAAATGTAGGGGTGTTGGACTCGTCCAAAAAGTTTATGATGGGAAAACGACGAGATCCGTTCGCACACCCCCGATGTACGTCGATCATCCGAGAATCTACCGGTACTACTACTACTGGAGGAATGCATCGACTCCATCATCGATGGTCCGGAACGTGCCATGCCGACAAGATATTCCGATGCACGTGACGTACGAAGGATTTACATTCTACGTGATTCTACCAGACCTACACGTCGTGCGCGGTCTTCGGGGGAGATCACTCGAGCAGCTTTACCTCCTCCCACCAAGCTGGGTCGCCGGACGAACGTGATTCTCCTCTTTTCAGTCGGGGATCGAGCAGACCTCGCACCTCGAACGCAAGCTGGTTGTCGGACGGACGAAATTCTCTTTTCAGTCGGGGATGTGTGACGTCTACGTCGACGACAGGAATCACAGAACCCTTTTGCCCCTTTGTGAGGTTCTGTTTCCTTTTGGCCCTCGGCTAAAAAAGAATGGGTTGGCAACGGCTGCATCTCTCTTGATTCTCGACAGGGTTTGAGAAGTCTATAGAAAGTACCCAAAAGTGTACCAGTACCTCTCTCACAATACTTCGTACTTGTTGCTGTCTCCCTACTCGCACGAGCAAATCCCTTACTCTTTCTTCTTCTAGATGACCAAGAACATCATCACCACCATGATGGAGGAGGATTATGAGCAAGAAGGGGGAGGAGCACCCCCTGTTGTTTCCTCTCCGACCTCTGTCATGGTCATAACCGCACCAAAGACACCCGTTGATATGGTTTTGGACAAGGTCAACAACACCTCCGACGGGGCTGCTGCATCCACCACTCCACCAGCATGGAATATTCCAGCTTCTGCCAAATCAGCTCGAACTACCAATCCTCTTCGAGTTATTGTGGATCCCATTCTAGAAAACCTGGTTCCCAGAGAGGATGGAAAGGAAATGATTTCCTTGGCGGTACGTACGAAAACGGCGATCGTGTCGTCCAGGCTTCTCCAGAAGAACGACGCATGATTACAATGACCCCAGGATTACTCTGTTGTTGTTATTATTGTTTTTGTTGTACTAATATACTCACCAATACATCCCTCCTTCTTGTTCCTCCTTGACTGCCTTTCATCCCTTCCACTACCATTGTTACAACTGTCATATCTTTCTGTATTGTTTGCGTCTACTATTGCTTATTCTTGTTTGTCTACTACGTTATCCAGTTGGGAGATCCTACCGTCGGTGGCAATCTTCCTCCTTGCCCCAAAGCCATTCGTACCATTGTGGACACGGTCCAATCTCCACCCCATGCGGCTGGATATGTCTATGCCTGTGGAACCAGCGCTGCTCGTGAGGCGATTGCCCAGTATCATTCCCGTCCAGAACATTCGTTTGACGCCGCCAATGTCGTCATTGCCAATGGTTGCTCCGGGGCGTTGGAACTGGCATTGACCGCCTTGTTGGATCCGGGCTCTATCCTCCTTGTCCCACAACCTGGCTTTCCTCTCTACCAGTCCATTGCCGAAGCCCATGGGGCTTCTGTCCAATTCTATCCTTTAAATCCCAACCGTCAATGGGAACTAGACTTGGATTACCTCGAGTCCTTTCTGCGGCAACATCGGTTTTCGCAAGACATTCGCGGCATTGTCGTCAACAATCCTTCCAATCCCACTGGTGCTGTCTACTCCAAGACACACTTGCAACAGATTCTGCACTTGTGTTCGCGCTACAAACTTCCCGTGCTGGCCGATGAAGTTTATGGGGATCTCACCTATGGGGATCATGTGTACCATCCCATGGCACAAATGGCAGCTCAACTTGGGCGAGAGGTGCCCATCATCACCGTGAGTGGGTTGGCAAAACAGTTTCTCTTGCCGGGGTGGCGATTGGGATGGATTCTCTTTCAGGATAAGTAAGTACTGCCAGAAAGAACAGGAGGTCCGTGAGATAGAATTCTGTCTTCTTACACGATCTTCGCTTGCTATTTGTTCTTTGCCAACAACAGCCTACACGGATCCCTCGCTAATGTCGAAGCTGGTGCCAAACGTCTAGCCGGTCTAATTTTGGGAGCGTCTCACTTAGTTCAAACCGTAATTCCTACCTTGCTGGATCGCTCTAACGAAGACATGGTTGTTTGGAAAAAAGAGCTTCGCAACAAACTGGCTCGTCAAGCCAAATGTATTACAGACCGATTGTCTACTTGTCCTGGATTGGACGTCTCCGTTCCCCAAGGGGCCATGTATTCCATGATCCGTATTCAAACCGGTGCGTTGGATATTCAAAGTGACATTGAATTTTCATCTTTGTTGTTGAAAGAACAAAATGTATTCGTCTTGCCTGGTACCGCCTTTGGCTTTCCCAACACCTTCCGGGTTGTTTTTTGCGCATCGGAATGTATGCTTGAAGATGCTGCCAATCGCATTGCTGAATTTTGCCAAAACCACACTAAAGTTGTCGGCCATCTTGACTAGTAGAACAGGTGACCACCATGGCCGCTAGAAGGAAACAACTCTTCTAGACTATTTTTCCACATTTGACACCTTCTCCTGCTTGACTCTCGTATTGATTCGTATCAGCTGTTGTCAAACTTACTGCTAATACGACGAGTAGGATTTCGCGCTACCGGTAGTTGTCACGACAACATCATGAATCCAACGACCGCAAGTCGATACCAGTCGTGTAATTGGAATATCCCACGTCATCACACATCGCAATTGCATACGATTCGATTGGAACACGGGAACCGAAAGGCCGAACCCAGGATGTCAGAATTCTGATTGTGGAATGAAACGCGCTGATTGGGCCCCAATAATAGCCGTCCTCCGCAAGTGCACTCTCTCCATTTTGGGGGCGGCGAACACTGACAACCCGTGCTGTTCTACGACATGTACTAATTGCAAATACAACATACAATTAGGAGTTGGTTCAGGTCACAAATTCACAACATCGATGCAAAAGCGAAAGCCTAGAAGATTCATAAAACACCCCGTTGTCAACATCCTCTCCTTGCAACATGCCAGAGTCATCCCCGAAATCTGTGGTTGTTTGTGTAGACGAATCAAGCAGCGTAGAACTCGATACTCTTGTGTTGGCTGAATTTTATCCAAAAGCCGATGGGAACGGGATGGGTCTGAACAAAAGGTCACTCCAACAGAATTCATGGTCTCTCCCAGTTTCCAAACGGGCACGCCGGACAATCAACCCAATCAAAGCCACTGTAGATCAAATCACTCGAAGAATTCAAGTGGGAGCTCAGAGAAGAGACCGCAAGAATCCCATCTCATTGGCAGTGAGTAATGTTGTTGCCGCTGAACCACACTGCAATGTGGCGGTTCGTGTTTATAACAGATGACAAATTCTTACCCATTTGATTCGTCACACAGAGCGGGGATGCCACTCAAGATATGTCTATTCCACGATATCAACCTGCCATGGATGCAGTAGCCAGAGCTTGTGCTGCCGGCTCTCCAGCCACCTCCTACAATGACGCTTGCGGTGCTCCGGCTGCTAGGCAAGCCATTGCACAGCACCATTCCTACCCTGAGGTTCGAACGAGATCTGAAAATGTGATTGTAACAAACGGTTGCTCTGGTGCTCTCAACTTGATTTTGGGGACACTTTTAGATGAGGATTCAACGGTGCTCGTACCACAACCAGGCTTTCCACTCTACGAGGAGATCGCTAGGTCCATTGGTGCGCGGGTGGTTCATTACCACTTGCGTCCCAACAAGGATTGGGAATGTGACATGAGCCACTTGGAAACACTCATCGCAACCTATGGTAATGTACGAACTATTGTGATCAACAACCCCTCTAGTTCAACGGGGGCTGTCTTCTCAGAGTGTCACCTACTGCAGTTGGTACGCTTTGCAGCGAGACATCGACTACCCATTCTATCGGATGAGATCTATGGTGATATGGTGTTTGGGGAAAGCCAGTTTCTACCCATGGCGCAGATTGCTGCGAGATATGGACGGGAAGTCCCTGTAATCACCGCAAGTGGGCTCTCCAAGCAGTTCCTAGTCCCCGGGTGGAGAATAGGTTGGCTCTGCTTTAATGACAAGTACGTATCACATCGAAGACTTCACTCTATCCTGTTGAATATTGCAATACTAACCTTACTGCCTCTTCTGCTTACAGTATCTATGGATCCCTCCGAGAAATCCAAGCAGCCGCGCAACGTATGGCCCAACTCAACCATGGTACCAGCAATTTGGCTCAGGCAGCCATTGCCCCAATGCTAGATCCATGCTCTCCTTCTCGCAGAGCATGGAAGGACAATTTGAAACGCACCCTAGAACAGCGTGCCACTATGTTGCACCATCGTATCAACAAATGTCCCGGCCTTCACATCTCTACTCCCCAGGGTGCTATGTACGCCATGGTCCAAGTAGACCCTGCCATGTTGGGAGTAGAGCATGACATGGAATTGTCCATGAGACTTGTCGACGAAGAGAACGTATTTGTACTCCCTGGTACCGCCTTGGGTGTACGAAACGTAATCCGTGTATCATATTCTTGCTCTGAGAACATTTTGGATGCGGCCTTGAGCCGTATGGAGAGCTTTTGTCGTCGACATGGAAAGAAGATTACTCAAGTTTAAGTTATAATGTTTTGAATGCTAGTAATCCCAATGCTATCTGGAAGTCTTAGTTTGGATGTTTGAAATACTACTAGGCCAAGGCTCCCCATCCAATGCGAACAATAGAAACAACAATATCCTACTAGTACAATGTTACCGTACATACTCCTAAACTGAAAGTGCACACAGTCGGATCTTGACAGGACTACTAGGTAGATCACATCCGAACCTCCCACCCCGGCGCTTCCTCGTCTCCATCTTCCACTTCTGGGGAATCCGTTGCAGGATGATTTGACGTCCTTTCCTCCTCCAAACCCATGTCATCTTGGAGAGGTGCCACGGGCATAGGAATCAAATCGATCGAAACCTCGGGAGGAGCTTCATACAGATTCGGTTCTCCATTCGCTGGCGGCCAGGGGCACATACTACCCTTCATTTGTATCCGAGTCAAGTGTCTTGTCAACTGGGGTTGCCCTTTGACAAACAACCTGTGAAAATACGCTCCCTTGTCACGCCCATTTTTGAGACGTTGCCACCCCCAAATGCGAAGGGCATCGGAGAAATAGGTGTACTTGGATGCGCGGAAGTACCGTGGCAAAATGTCACGAGCAAACGTCTTTTTGTCATGGATCTTAAAGGCGAGACCATGGGCTAGCCACGAAACAACACGCCCTTTTCCTTCTCGTTCAGCGTCATCCAGCATTTGTCGTAGATCTTCTGGAACGGTACCACGCAGACGCTTTGGATTCTTGCAGGTGACACTAGAAGGTGGCACAATGGGAATTGGTCTCGTTTCCGAAAGGATTTCGCCCACACCTGATTCATAAAAGTTTGGGACATGTCCAGCAGGTAACCAATCCTCCATGGCCTTGAGCATTTGTTGTCTCGTCATACTCCTCGACAACGATGTCACTCCTCGTATAAAATAACGATGGTACCAAGCCCCACGATCTCTACCTTCCGTCATGCGGACAAAACCCCATGCCCGACACCATCGCAAGAAGCTCCCCATCTTGGCCTTGAAATATCGAGGCATAACTTGTTCGGCAAACTCCTTTTCGCGATGAATCCGAAAGGCACGGCCATGAGGTTGCCAACTGACAATGTGCTGGTGACCTTCCTTTTCTGCATCCTCCAACATTTCATGTAAACGCAACGCGTATGTTCCATCGGACCGATTGGCCCCAGGCCCTTCATCTTGCCACTCTTCCATTGCTTGCCCTTGTTGCAAACCAAGATTGTCCGCCTCCAAGGACTGGGACAACTCTCCGTTCTCTTTCAAGTCGCTACCAGCCATGGGAACACTACCACCGTTGCCTGCACCAGCAGTGTCGTCTCCCGTCTCTGGATTCGTTGCTACTACCACTGGTGGAGCAACAGGCACGGGCATGGGTTGATACAAATCCGGCTCTCCCTCTTGAGGAGGCCACGGCGACATGGAATCTCTCATTTGCACGCGTGTCAAATGCCGCGACAAGGATGGATTCCCCCGTACAAAGTACTTGTGATAATAGCAACCCTTATCTTTGCCTGGTTTCTTGAGTCGTTGAAAACCCCAAATCCGGAGGGTATCACTCAAATGGGTGGCCTTGGCAGTTTTGAAATAGCGAGGCATTAACATATTTTGAAACTGTGTTTTGTTGTGTATCTTGAATGCTCGTCCATGAGGCATCCAACTCACAATATCGGTACGGCCTTCGGTTTCGGCATCTTCGAGCATTTGTCTCAAATCTTCCAAGACGGTACCTCGTAGTCGTTTTGGATTCTTGGCGAGTGGAAGGGTCGTGGCATCAGGAGCCGTGGGGGCTGCTGCAGGAGGCAAAGCTCCTCCTACCGCCTCACCATTGTGCAAGGCACCTGCTGTTGCCACAGCTCCCCCCTGTCCCACAGATTCTTTGATACGCTGCCCCCCATGTCCTTCTTGCACCTTTTCCGACAATGTGGATCCGGACGCGGCACTATAGAAATCCGGCACTTGTCCTGCCGGTGGCCAATTGACCATGGCCTGTGCCATTTGCTGTCTTGTCATATTCCGACACAAGGTAGTGACTCCTCGAACAAAATAACGATGATACCAAGCGCCTCGATCTTTTCCTTCGGTCATACGCACAAACCCCCAAGCCCGGAGCCATCGACGGAAACTTCCAATCTTGGCTTTGAAGTACCGGGGCATAACATCACGGACAAAGAGTTCTTCATTGTGAATCTTGAAGGCTCGACCGTGGGGTTGCCAACTAACAATGTGGGTATGGTGTTCGGCATCGGCGTCTTCCAACATTTCGTGGATGGTAAGGACGTAGGTGGCATCTCCTCCGGGGCCGGTGCGAGCGGCATCGGAAGGAAGAGTGGTGGTAGGATGCTGGTGTTGGTGGTGAGGAGGAGGAGGTGGTGGACGGTGTGCAGGGTATCGTTGTGAGGGATGGTTGGCTGTAGTGGTGGTGGGAGCCATGTTCATGGTGGCATGGCCTGCCGTGGCAGCAGCAGCAGCATTGGGATGAAAGACAGGCTTTTTGTGAGCTCTCGGAGGACGAAGACCACGAATGTTGTTTTCTTCACTGTCGTGATGATGATGATGATGATGATGATGGTGTGGAGGAGGGTCCACCAAGGTGTCTAGAGGTGGATGATAGTTCGTGTTGCCCGTAAGAGTGGATGCATCGGCAAAGGAGGTATCATCTCCATTATTTGGATGTTGACGATGCAAAGGTCTCGAAGAATCATGATGATGATGATGAGCCACCAAAGAAACCCCATCTGCAGGTTCTCCAGACTCGTCCCGAGCATTGTAGGTTGTTGCAGTCGTTGCCACTTCTTGAGTGGGTGCATGAGAGGGCATGTAACGATAGGGATCATAATAGGCGTGAGGATGGTGGTGATGATGATGATGATTGGAATGATCAAAGGGTGGAGGTGGGACCGTAGTGGTAGGTTTGGTCACGGTGGACTCTTGCGCTGGAGTGTACATGACGATGGACGGAACAAGGGCAACGTCCAATCCAACACAACCAGCGACTACTACCACTTGGATGCAATACCGACGCTGCTAGAGAAGCGGGTTGTTGTCTTGTGTGCTTCTCTCGCCAAGGAATTCAGCGAATGCAGAGGTTGTTGCTGCTTGTCCAAAGGTTGTTCTTGTCACTAAACCAACAAGCACTCCGCACTCGTTGCAGCACCCGCCCATACAACAACACGCCGGTATGGCAGTGGTCTTTGTCGAGGTCTAAGTTGCGCTCCGACACGTTCCCGACATGTCCGGGTAATATCTTGACTGGCGCGATTCTTTGTGTTCCCAAACCTTCTCTTTGGGCCAAGGTGACGTAAGCATAGGCTGTTTCAAGCCTCTTCGGAGGGCCTTGGTGGGTGAGTTTTCTTCGAACGACCAATCATCATGATGGATGATGATGGAAGTTGCAGGCTCGGGCAGCCTTGGTTTGTCTGTCGTCCGGAAATCCAGTAAGTGTAGTACCGTATTGTACACGCAAACGCAACCGGTGGAGGTGGCAAGTAGGAAAGTAGAGCAAGTACGATAGTACACTGATTCATCATCACACAAAATCCCAAACAGCAACACACACCACATTCCCATTCTTTCATCTCCACCAACACTACCAGTACAGTACTACTAGCTAGAATAGACACAACGTTTTGCAAGAACAAGAAACAACATGGACAGCGACGATGATGAACCTCCAGTTTTGGTGGATGTTGCCATGACATCCTTGGAACCTCCCACGTTGGTTCCTTCTCCCTTTGAAGATGTGGATACAGATGCCGCCATGGCAGAGAACAACGCAGACAAGGTCATGCCCATGGATACCATTGCAGAAGCACCCGAGGCAACATCAACGTCGTCGGCCATAGAGGGGAGTACGTTACAACAGCAACAGCAACAGCAACAGCAACAACCACAACCTCCCATCCCCGACAATCTCCCTCCCTGCCCCGTCACCATCTTGTCCGGTTTCCTCGGCAGTGGCAAAACCACGCTCATCCAATACATTCTCAAAAGCCCCGATCATGGCAAGAGAATTGCTGTCATTGAAAATGAATTTGGAGAAGGCTTGGCCGTAGAGACCTTGATTGCTCGGGATGGCGTCAGTTCCGACAGTCTCCAAGATTTCATTGAACTCCCCAATGGATGTATCTGTTGTACTGTCAAGGACAGTTTGGTCGCCACTCTTGAAAGGCTTGTGGAGCAAAAGACGGATTTGGATTATATACTCATTGAAGCCAGTGGTATGGCCAATCCAGGTCCGATTGCTAGTGTGTTTTGGTTGGATGATGCCTTGGAATCCAGGTTGCAACTTGATGGGATTGTTACTTTGGTCGATGCTCCGCATATTTTGGATCAACTTGCCTCAACAGAAGAAGCCTCGCAACAAGTTGCCTATGCGGATCGTTTGTTGATCAACAAGATTGATCAATTGAAAGATCCCCTGGACGTGGACCCCATTGTCGCGGCCTTGCGAAAGTTGCATCCAACGGCGCCTGTCTTGACCACGACGTATTCCAGAGTTCCCAATTTGGAATGGATTTTAAATGCCAATTGTTTTGGGGGATCGACGCGATTGGAAGAGTTGGATACCTACTTTCAGCAACAAGAACGGGTGGAGAAACAAGCCAATGCGAACGGAGGACATGACCATTCGCATTCACATTCCCATCACGATCATGGCGGTCACGATCATTCGCACGATCATGCACATGGGGAGGATGGGAAGGATTGTTCCATTTGCCAAGAGGCTGCGGGGCATCGGCATACCGAATCTATTTCCACCATTGCCTTTTCGATTCCTGGTTCCGTCTCGCTCAAAAAGCTCAATGCATGGTTGGCGCATATTCTGTGGCCGCATCAAGATGAAAGCAATCAATTGTTAACTGCAGTTTTGAAGGATCCCAGTCAAAAGCGGCATTTGGCTCCCAATGTGGCGGATCAACCGCATGCGCAACTCTTTCGTGTCAAGGGAATTGTTAGTGTCATTCATGAAGAAGATGACCTCATGCTCATGGACGATCAAGAACACTACATGGAGGATGTAGTTCAATCCTCGTCCGCCGCAGCAGGAACGTCATTGCAACAACAACAACAACCCCGCTATCTGTTGGATCGACGACGACATATTGTGCAAGCAGTCCATGATTTGTGGGAAGTACATCCAGCCAGTGACAATTTGTTATTTACACCGGACGAACCACGGGAGGGAAAACTGGTGCTGATTGGCAAACACTTGAACAAGCCAGAGTTGGAACAGGGATTTCGAGCTTGTTTTTGGTAAGGATAATGACTAACTACAGTACTACTACCGCCTAGTATTGCATACATAGCTACTAGCTACTGAACGTTGTGATGCCCTCCTGCTAGCAAAATATATTACTAGGTCAATGTATTATGGAAAGAAGTTCGCATGATCCTCAGCTTGCTTCGTTGTGGGTGAGTAGGATGGAGGGAAACCAATTGCCTGATACCACAATTTATATTTGTTCAAAATCTAGTGGTAAAGCACTATCAGTATCGTACGAGTAGTTGCATCATGATTCCTCGCGCTGAAGTACTATCCATACATTAGACTACGAATGCCATAGTCATGATGTTGTGCGAAGTATGACAGGTGGGTACGACTTGACGGTGAAGAAGATTCTCCATCATGTGTTGTGTGGACCAGCAATGGACACCATTGTCCACTGCACGTGGCTTGTGACTTAAAATTCCGGGTCTAAATATTGGCAACGAAGGGTTCACCTATTCTCTGGTAACGCCATTTTACCTGTAAAAATGGACTAGATACCGTACTGTCAACGTAGAAGGACTCGTCACATAGACGATACACATTCGTTCACCATGGTTTTCTTGGCTATTTGGATGGGATTCTGCTGCCAACACGCTCGAGCGACACAAACCTCGGGGGAATTTGACGAGAATAACTCTCATGCCGGTGTGGGTTTACAACTACACATCCCATTCGAGTTTGACTGAAACTCACTGGGAGCGTGGCGAGGACGATTCATCCTATTTCTTTTTTTGTTTGTAAATCACTTATCTTGTAGAGGAGATAGAACAATGGACGGTCCTCGTTCCTTGCGATACCGCTTGGGCAAACGATCACGGTGGAACACCGTAACTCCCAATCGAATGTTTCAGTTGATTCTGGCGACATGTTCCCTGCTGTTGGTTGCTTCCATGTTGGCAACGCCCGCCACTCCACATTTGCGAAATCCTCTTCATTTTCCACAAAGACGTTTGGATGAGAGTGCTATTCGATATTTGAGTTTAGGGGGACCAACGACATGGGGAGTTGGTTTGGAGCATCCCGAGCCGTATGAAGTGGAGGGTGTGTTGACAGCTTTGGATACAGCATATCCATATCGACTGTCACCCGATGCTCACAATGCAGCTCAGAGGGAAGGCGGTCCTACATTGGCTGCTCTCTGCACTCAATCCATTGTCAAGGACCAAGTGTACGATGTGGTTACTGTGGAATTCTCGAGGACTACACTTTCAGAATGGCCCGCGCTCGAACTCTTGGTTCGTCGCTTGCGGCAACGTTTCCCGAATGCAGTTATGGTACTTGTACAGACATGGTTGCCCTCTCACTACTATCAAAAAGACACAGGTCTCAATTTTGCTACATGGAGACAACAACAGTCTATGGAGAGTGATTGGGTCACAGGAAATTGGAAGTCTGCCGCCATGGCCCAGGATTGGGTCTACAGTGAAGATGCCTTGGAAGTCGCCGTACGCTTGGGAAACCTTGCAGAGAAGGTCCAAGCGGAGTTGGTTCATTTGGCTCCTCCCCAACAGGCTAGTCGAGCCATGGAAACGGCTGCCAACTGGTTCCTGGAGGTGCCCACCCCCTCCGGTGCTCTGTACACCTTGTCCTCCAAGGGTCATGTGGTCGTGGCCAACCACATTCGATCCATGATTGCATCCTCCCGAATTCCTATTCTGGAGCAATCCGCACAAGAACGAAACTCATTGGGAGGTTGGGGTTCCGGAGACATGTGCCGCCTTTGGTACAACACACCCAACAATGTGGTTCCTACCACCGGTTCCATGTCTCTCGCACAATTTGCGAACCAAAAGTATGCTTTGGAAGTGGGTAGAAGTGGCGGCTCGATTGTCGTCGAGAATCCATTTGACGAAGATCGCATGTTGTACTTGACGTACATGACCTCCCAGGCCCCCTCCGACCATGCGTACCGGGAGTATCCTCGCACCAAGGTCCAAATCCTTTCCACCACCAAGGATCACGAGTCGGGTCCCAAGAGCGGTATCATTGTGGATCCCTACCATTCCTCCTCCAGTAACAGTCTGGATGATAAGGGCGGTGGCATCGGCGATGATGATGTCGCAGGGTACATTCATCACTTGACCCGAACCAGTGCCGTTGGCATGATCCCCGCCAACACGGCTGTCCAAGTCCAATTCCTTCCCATGGAATCTACCACATTACCCTTTCGGGTAGTAGGTGCCGTCTTTGTGGCCAAGGACAAGGACAGCCAAGCCACGAACAACTTGCCTACCATTCGAACCGAATATACGTTGGAAGCCGAACGAATACCAATGGGACGACGGCAACGACGATTGCATGAACCTACCGCCATGAGTTTGCAAGTGTGGGAACGCATGATGCAAAATTAGGAAAGAACGCTACTGGGAGCACTCGTACAACGACACTCCCCCTTTCCATGCATGCATACCTGCATTCTATTTTTATACTGATTATATTGAATAAACTCTTTAGTTTTGTATCATTACATTCAACAACATCATTTTACATCTAGCAAATATATTCTATCATACCTCTTCCGCCTCTACTTCATCATCTGCTTGCAACAAAGCTTGTCGGTCATTCCAATCGTCATCTTCTTCGGGAGGAAGCCATTCCTCTTCGAAACGAGAACCACTACTCTTGGTCACTGCAAAGATATCGGCTTCGGCGCACCAATAGAACCAAGCATCCAAGAACCATCCCACGGCGGAAACCAAATCTCCACTTGCGAGGACAAGCCAGGACACGGAAGAATGCCAGGGTGCATCTACATAGGCGAGAGTGATATCGACCGAACAAGCCAAGACAAAGAGAATGTCTCCCCCCAACAACCATCGATCTGTTTGGGTAATTGCTGTGCTTGTATCACTAATGTTGTCTCTTGTCCCTGCAGGATACTGGTAGTGGTAGTAGTCGTATTAGCAGTCGTAGATGAGAGAAATGTCCAGTAGGGATTGTTCCAAAGCACCATGACCGCACACAAGCCAAACAAATGCACAGCCGCCGAACCCAACACATAGGATGGCCAGGGATAGTCTTCCTCTTGCGTCAGACACGATGCCAAATCCAACAGCGACGCCAGAGCAAACAACAAGGCCATGGTCGTACTAGTAGTACTATAGGAAGTGAGAGAAGGCGAAGAGGCAAACCAAACCATCCAAATAATGTGTGCCAAGGCACTCCACAGATACAAGAGCGTAGAGGCGACCATGAGGATTTTCCAAGTATCCCAAGCTTCAAAGACTCCATGACACGATGACAACCAACGATGATGACGATGAAAGGACCAAGAAGAAGAACTCGAGTGTGGGATAGTATCCAGATCCATAAGATAATCATCATCAGTTCCATCACCTTCCATGTCATCATCATCATTTTGGTAGGACAATCCATCTCCATGTTCGTCCAACCAAGCTTGATGGAAATCCCACAGGGCCGCACCAGTGCCAAGAAACTTCCCACTAAAAAAAGTATTGTTGACTTTGCAACAGGACATGCTGTTCCCAATGTTTACAACACAAACCATTGTCCTTCAAAGAACTCAACCATGGAGACATTATTTGTCCACCACCACCACCACTTCCACCACTTCCACCAACAGTGGCTACCCACTGGTAGCTGGGGTTGTTGTTGTTGTTGTTGTTGTTGTTGCTGACTGGTACAATGGTAAGATATTTTTTGTGTCACAGTTGTTGTTCTTTCGGAAAAGGAACATCGGTGCTATGGGGGAATGGGGATACCCCAAATACCATTCGACGCATTGCCCCCAAACATTTGCCATCATCATGAATATAAAAAAAGTACCTAGTTCTCCGACAACAAAACCGACCACCACCTCCATCGTCGATTCGGAACAGAATTCCTTGGAGGAACCAATTCTGTGGTTGTAAAACGTAGACAACAAAAGACACTACTATGGTTCGTTGGCTAGCCATTGAAGATACAGGTCCAGAACCAACTCCAGTATGGTGAGTCTCGAAAAACTTGACTAGTGTTACATTCCTGTATAGCTACTGGAGTCCTACTCCACTAGTTTTTGTTGTTATTCCTCACGCCATGATTCCCTCCCATTTTCACTTCCACAGGCTCACACGTGCCAACGAAAAAGACGATTGGAAACCTCTTCGTAAATCCGACAGTCAACGGCTTCAACAAGCGGATCCCAACGATACCTGTGTTTTGGTCGAAGGTGCCCGCGCTACCGTCAACCTTCCAGAGAAAACCTTGCATTATCACTACTATTCCGACAATACCGAACAAAAACAACCCATCGATTCGGCAACATGGTTTCTGCGACGAGGTGATTTGTTGACAAGTTCACAAGAACCACCTCCTACCACGCCTCCTTTGGTTCCACTCGATCCAGTTCTGGCCCTGGCCGTGGAAGATTTGTATCAACACGCCGACCAAGCCTCCCAACACCAAGCTGCCTTGGACGACACCATCCTGGCCCAACGTATCCCCATTGCCGACAATTATCACATTTCCATTCATCCCGTCGACGGCGCCTACGTACTACGCAAATCCCCCAACCAACGTTGGTTTGCTCCGGGCAAAGCCTACGATTTGCAGCGAGGCTACCATGCCGATCATGTGGTTCCCGGAGAAGACGACGAGGAACAATTGCGACCGACGCAGCATGTCTTTTTTGTTGTTCATGGGATTGGTGAAGCCTTGTGGAGCAATCAATCCCAGACCATTGCCAATTCGTTGGTGCAAGAATTGGAACAATGTCGAAGAAAGATGCAAGCGCAACAAGTGCAGGATTGGAAACAAGTCTGTCAACAGGCGGAACGAGAAGGGTAGGTTTGTATGTTTGTTTTGGTTGGATGGATGTCTTGTATGTTGCGGTATCTCACAACATTTTGGATACCATCGTTACCGTTACTGCCACTGCCACTTGACTTTGTAATAAAGGTCTCCGTTACCGGAACCACCCCATCGGGTCGAATTTCTCCCCATCATGTGGTACGATAGCATTCATTCCTCATCCTCCGATCTCATGACCACGCTATCGGCCACCACCCTCCAAACCATCCCCGCTTTGCGCCAAATTGCCAATGACGTCATTCTCGATGTCCTCTTGTACTTGACTCCCAACTTTTGTTATGATGTATTGCAATGTGTTACGGATCAAATCATTCGGCAACAACAAATCTTCTTGTCCCATCATCCCGACTTCACAGGATCCTTTAGTCTCATGGGACATTCGTTGGGGTCCGTCATTTGTTGGGATTTGTTGACAGTCTTGCAACAACAAGAAGTGAAGAATACCAGTAGCAATGCGGCCATGCCGCCCCAAGGACAAGGAGTCCATATTGCTTCTCAAACACAAGGCTATTCGACAGATATAGGATACCAGAGCTACGCGAGTCAAGAACATGCGGCCAAGGCACAGAATGGAAGTGTGGGACCCTCCTTACCCAAGCCATTGACGAGTGTACTACCCTTCCAACCAGTCCATACTATACTGTTAGGTTCACCCATTGGGCTCTTTCTAACACTCCGGGGTGCACATCCCGTCTTTGATGCCATGCGCAACAATCTCCCGGATGGACCTGGCAAACCGGCTGCCTCGCCCTTTCGATTGCCTTGTCAAACCATGCACAACATTTTCCACCCCAGCGATCCTGTCGCCTACCGTATTGAACCCTTGCTGCTTTCCAAGGAGTACGCAGAACCACTCCCACCGCCACTCTATTTGACACGCAAAGGAGAAAATGTACGCTTCCATATTCGTGCCATGGAATTTACAGGGAAAATTCGCAAGTCTGTCATGGAACGGACGGGAAATTTGGGTTCTCTTATGAATGTGGTTTCGGATCAAGCCCATACCATATTGACGCAATTGGAGCAAATTCGAAGCAAAGATCCACCGCCACCACCCAAGGAAGCAACCAAGGGTTCCAATGGTAACATACCCGAACAGCCAGCGGCTCCTCTCCGGTTTCCCTTGGCGGGAGCCAGTGGCAGGTTGGATTACCAATTGCAGACCAATGTCATTGACAATGAATACGTATCAGCAGTGCTGGCACATTCCAGTTACTTTTCCAACAATGATGTCATTGCGTACACCATTGATCTCACCACGAAACCAGTGTCGGAAGAAGAATAAAAAGTAACACTCCTGTCTTTTTTGTTCTTAAAATCCATGCTCCATCCTATAGGTCGAGTTGCTGGGAAGCGCCCGGGCGGCTCCTTTTTCTTGTTGGTAAGCGATTCGATCAAGTTCTGCATTGATCTCCTGTAGCCGCTTCACAATATAGTCACCCCACACTTCCAATCCTGCTTGTGTGGGCCGGACACCATCCAACAAGGCTTGGTTGATTTGTTTTCGGCCATATTTAGGATCCTGGGCTTTGAGAAACAAGGGTGCTGCTTGCATAAAATACAATCGCGTCGACTTTTCCGAGAATTTGCGAATTTGAGCATTGAGTGTGTGTGCGGCTTGCCACTTTTCTTTTAACTCTCCACTATCCGAATTGGGATCTTCTCGGCGGGGCAAGATTCCATGAATGATCACGTAGGAATCGGGCTTGTTCAATAATAGATATTCCACGACGTTAAAGACGCTGGCAATGACAAGACTATTGACACATCGTTCCAAAAACAATTCGTTGGTTCCCAAGGAGACAAACCAAAACTTTGGATTCAAATATCGAGCCAATCCATTCTCCAAATGCCACAACACGTTGGGGCCCTGCAAAATGTTTGTTAGAAATCATAGAAACCAACAGAAAACGACAAAGCCGCTCCTATCATCTCTACGTACCAAATCCCCAGCACAACCCAACGCCAATCCTTCAAATTTGCCACCACCTTGTATGGTAAAATGCGACTCAAAGGGCTCTCGCATGCCCGGAATGACCGTATTTCCCATTCCCTGTGTCCCATTCCATTGTTCAGCAATCGAATCTCCCAAAAACACAATGTCCAGATCCTTTGAGGACTTGGCATGGGCAAGCATATTGTTATGTTGCTTCTCCCAACGTTTGTCGGAACGATAGAGGGGTTTGGTTGGGTCGGGACAGGTGCAAGATTGTTCCTGTCCCCGCATATGGCGTTCTCTCTGGAAACGTTGGATGTGAGAAATAGCATATTTCAATAGGATTATAATAAAAAAACAGAACAAAGTGTGTAATACTCACATAACATCGATCCCGTCCAAGGACACTGGGATTGAGGATCTTTTCAATAGATGCCGAGCGCATGTTGAGTCTGCCCCCCGCTGGGCGGGTCAAAATCATGGTGACCATGGCGGCTATCGCGGTCAAGGAAAGATATCGCACAAGGCGTTTGAATGTCCAATGGCGAGGAATATCAAGAATGGATGCAATGATTCGTTCCATGGGATTGAGACGCCGCGTGGCTCGACGCCGTCGAGGGGCACCGGACAACATGGGAACCCGTTCTTGATCGTCATACTCATCGTCAAAACCCTCTTCATCATCATTCCTAGATCGATTTCTGGTTCGAATCGTTTGCGACCGATGAGATTTAATCCCTCTGGTTACGTCAGACCCACCCGAAGGGGGGCTTCCCAAAAGAGGAGCAAATTGCTCTGCGTCCGGTCTTCGCGATGGATGAGACCGGCGCTTGGCTTTGGCTGCCATGTCAATTTGGAAGGGCTTCATCCCTCAAAACTTGTACAACAAATAAGTTTTAGTTTTGTCCAAATCCAAATCAACAACTTCCACAATGTCTGATCTTGTGAAGTGTTCCTAGCTAGGCTTCCCACAATGGATCAATTATATTGGGACGATGTTGTGATGATGTGTCGTGATGATTTGGAGTGGGTCTTCTCTTGGGGCGTTTCGGGTCTTTGCAAGCACATGGACATTCCTGCTTTTGTATGTTCGTATATACATACACACATATCTGCTTTTGTATGTTCGTATACACATACAAACCTATCATACAATTGTACCAACATTGATGTTAGGTACGGTACAGGACGCCCATAGTTGACGCGAAAAGTGCGTGTCATAATAGCCCTGTATATGGTAGGGCTCTCTTTGCTCACTTTTTGAATCGCTCGTTGCAGTTGTTCTTCCACTATTTCAGTACGGCTTTCACGTGAACCACCGTAGCCATCAGACATGTTCCATGTCTTGCTGCCTGTATAGCCTATTCTACGTTGCCTCCTATGATGATATCGCCAATAAAATAGCACTTTGCTGAATTTCAGGGCACAGGCATCGTTGTTGTGGCCGTTGTCAATCCTTCTGCAACATCAGCACCACCGTCAACACCTTCAACAACAGACCACGGTGACGGCATTCCTCCTTTGTGCCAACGATTCACCACCACCGACCATGAACGAGACTGCCTTGTTCCCAACCCCAAGTCCGACCGTCTTTGTGGAAGTCTCTTCCTTATCGGCAGCCCAGGAGAAGATTCTCATTCTCCTCACACTCTTTTCCTGTAGCTTGTCTATTTTTGGGAGCTCCACCATTGTCTACAAGGTCCTTCATCGAAAAAATGTCACTCCCTACGATCGACTCATGTTGGGTCTTTCGACGTGTGATATTATCTGCAGCGCCTCCTTGGGGTTGTCACCCTTTTTGGTCCCCGCCGCGACATCCCCGCGCTATTGGGCGCTGGGGAACGACGCCACCTGCAGTATGATGGGGTGGTTTTTTCAATTTTCCTTTTCTGCTATTTGGTACAATGGCATGTTGAGTTATTATTATCTATTGACCATTCGATTTGGTGTCAAGCGAGAAGACTTTGGACGCAAATATGAAATTTGGATGCATGCGCTCACGTGGATTTGGAGTTTGGGGACGGCCACGTATGGGTCTGCGATTGGTTTGTACCATGAATTGGAAGTAGGATTTGGATGTTGGACCAATGATTTTCCTGAGGGTTGTGAAGCTACGGATTCTTGCACAAGTTATTATTATGGTTGGGTCATGGGGGCGCTCCCTTCCATTTTCATGTGGCTCAGTTTGGTGGTGAACAATCTTGTCATTGTCCTGTATGTCCGTCGAATGCTCGGATCTGACCGAGAGTATGCCGATGAACTGGCCGAACGACAAGCCAAACAAGTCCGGGAAGTAGCGATTCAGGGATATCTTTATGTGGGGACATTTATTTTATCCTATTGGGCTGCCATTGCTGTTCGTCTCTTTGAATCGGCGGGATATACCTACGCGGACGAATCCGATTTCTTCATCTTTTTGGTTCTCATGGCCATTTTCCAGCCTCTCCAAGGATTCTTCAATGTGTTGGTCTACAACAAACCCAACTATTATCGAGTCCGACAAGCCTTTCCCGACTTGACACGATTGGAAGCCATGCAAATGGCGTGTCTCCACAGCGATATTCCACTGCTCCGCAATATCACACGAGGCAGTTCCAATTCCAACGTGACAGGTACACATAAAACTGCTAGTGTGAAACCAAACGTTGCTGGAAGTGGCGGGAGTGGTGACAAGCAACCCACTCGAGAGATTACACCGATCCAAGAGGAAGACGACGATCTGTCGTTGTCCGACCACTTTGCCGACAACTTTTATGGACCCATGGGATCTCAAATGCGGTCGGTGCAAATGCGACGCGTGTTGATGACGGGAAGACCTATGGGAGCAAGAGAGACTCCCTCCAATATTCGGTCCATCGAAAAAGACTCAGAGGAGGAAAAGCGATGATCACTCCAATTTGGCACGTTTGCTAGCGGTGGAGTCGGCAGCACCTTGTTCGTCACCTGGACCTCCTTTTGTTGCTACAACATTGCTACTTTCTTTCTGGAGCTGCTGTTGTTTGGCTCGCTCCACCAGTTGATTTATCCGCGCCGCCTGCTCTTGTACATTTCCCAAGGCCACCAACTCAATCCCATGGCGACCCGCCGCCTCTTGGAGGACCGAAACACAAGGCATTCTCGTAACAATCCTTTGGATACCCGCCATCACCAAAGCCGCAAAACATCGTTTGCAGGGGGGCATGGTAATATAGGCCGTGGCGTGGTAGGTTGACACGGGAGAAATGACTTTGCTTTGGGCGACTTGACCAATCGCCGCGATTTCCGCATGTACATCACTGTCGGTGGTAGAAAAAATGGGACCATTGGTAGCTACACCAATAATTCTATCAACCATGGTTTGCTGCAATTTGTTACTTGTCTTTGTGGTAGTAGGTTTGGCAGTAGTAGTAGTAGTTGTTGTTGATTCACCCGAGACGAGAATGCATGCCATGCTCCCTTGCTTGCAGTGCGATTGCCTCGTGACCAACAGGACCAAATCCATCAGGTTGTCATCAAAGGATAGATCAGGACGAGGCTCCCATCCATACAACTCGAACTTTTGCAAGAGAGGAGAGGATGCTAGGAGTGAAGCAGTAGTAGTATCGTTTGTAGCCGACATCACCTTGGTGTAAGTGGTGGCAGAAAGTGGTTGTTCTCAACGTACAACAGGGGAGGTTTGTGGCAATTTTGGTGGTGGTCGGTGGAGGGAGAAAGTGTCCGACAAAGAACTAGTGTCCGACAATGATGCACAAGAAGTTTCACCTACTAGCTACCGGTAGCAACGGAGCCCACTCTGGACACTGCTGCCTATCATTGGCATACGAGCACCCACAGTCACTGGTGACAGAGAGTAGCAACAAAGAAGATCACGGATCCCTTGACGGACATCAACAAGAACTGGAAACAATGATGTCTCGAAATAAAGGACGAAAGTCTCCGGTTCCTTCACAGTTGAGCATTCAAACCGATGCAGCCACCACCTCATCTCAAACCTCAGAACCCAGCAGCCGTGTGGATTATCCTGATTCTAACTTGATTTATTCCGTTCCCACGGTGGACACTCTTGGAGATGATTCTGCTACCATGCAAGCCTACGCTACACCTCGCCGTCCCAAACCCATTGATACTCAAGCGCCGCCACGCTCCGACCAACCCGACGTGGCATCCTTGCTTGTCAATTCCATGCGTCCTTCTGTACAAAAGAACCGTGTGACACAACGTCGTCGACGCATGGCCAACCAAAACCACCATACCAGCCGAGAATTCCAGCGACGTCAAGATGCCATGAAAGTCGTCATTCGCAAAATCCCCATTGCGCAACGATCCGCCTTTGGATTGCATCCGGCACCGCCCTTGAATGAATTGTTCAAGGCGATTCATGCCTCCGGGAAACCTTACAAGATTAGTCCTAGTCCAAACCATCTTTCGGTTCTCCATCAACTTCAAGGGCAATCTTATATTCGACAATTGGCTTTTTCTCCTTCGGTGGGTCGCAGCAGCGATGTCTTGTATCCAGGAGATGACAGTGATGCTGCAACGGCTATTACTACTGCGTCGCAACGCAAAAATTCCAAGAAACCATCCCTCTTTCGGGATGGACGCTATCGAAGTGTCAATCCGGTCCAAGCCACTTTACAGGCATTGCCTTCGACACCACCCCTCTTGTCCAACAAACGTCATCGCCTTCCTATGCGTGCCGATGTCGGATTCCCCAATACGCCACCCCAAGAAATTGCTCAAAAACAAAAAGAAATCTCTCTAGAAACGGAATGGGAAGAGGCCAGCCCACGCTTGATTGTATTAGTCACATCAGACGATTTGGGAACTGCCACGTTAGATGAGACGGCACCGGGAGGGTTGCCACCCTGGGCAGGACCCGAGCTCATGGAAGCCAAGCGAAGGAATCAACAGCATTTTGCCTTGCGCAAGGCGGATTCCAAACAGGAAATATCATCCATGCTACCAGAAGGTGGTGATCCACTTTTGCGCGAACGGTATTCCATGTTGGCGCCTCCTTTGGGAGCCACCTACAGTTCCACCAAGGGCTGGAGACCCCGGCCCTATCATGATCGGCCTCCGACATGGACCTATGCGCTCGTATCGCCAATTCAAGTTGAGTTTGCTGCTGGAAATTTGGAGCCTCTTGTATGTTCTCTTTCGCTCTATCAACTCGCAAGTCACAGTCATGGTGGGGTCGTACGGGGCAAGGCAAGTGAAGATTTTTACTTTCCAGCGGGAGATTGGGAAGGTCGATTGGATGTCGATGCAGTACAAGGAGACAAGGATCGCATGGCACAATGGCTGGGACGTACCCACAAGGCCTTGTTTGCTCATGATGCAGCCATGGTGTCCACTGATCATTTGTATGTGGTGCTTCAAGTCTTTAAAGTGACTCATGTGGAAATGGCGGCAGCTTATTTTTCGAGTCCTAGCTCGACCAAACGTCCGTCAGCCTCTTCGTCTTCTCCACCCATGAACCCAGCCACCACCAGTGATCGCAAGAGTTGGAAGATGCGGTTGCGTAAACAGTTTCACAAAGACAAGATGTCCCCCGAAGCGCTGGCACAGAGGACATCGTATCGTGCCAGTGCCGTATTTGATCTGTTTGGCACTCAGTTCTTATCGCCGCTTGCTTTCGGTGTCACTTCACTGTACAGTCACCATGTCCGTTGGCCCGAGGGACATGTCAACCGCAACATGACGTTGCATGCGTTTCCAGCACATCCGGAAACCCACGACGAGTTTGTACAACGTCTGTGCAAAATGGTATTTCCTGATCCTACGTCGACATCCACACCGATAACGGCACCGCCACCAATATCAGTTCGTTCCACATCTTCGGGGACAACAGCAACTACCACGACAACGACGAAAAAGAAGGGGTTTGGAAGGTTCATGTCGAGATCATCGTCCAAGAAAGGACTCAAGTCGGAAGCATCTGTGGAAACGGAGACGGTACCTACCACCAATGTTAACACTAACAACCAAAAATTGGAACAGACCAAGGTCATTCCTGCCAAGGTGGCCTTGTTCATCTCTGATTTGGGAATGGACTTTTTGGAAGCAATGCTTTCGACTCCACCTGCTTTGGCCAATCAATGCGTCCCAGCCCAAGGAAAGGTGTTCTCCAAGCTGTTGGTAGATGTCACAGGAGAATCTGCCATTGTTCTGGACACTTCCAAAGAAACCAAGAGCTCCAATGATGAGTCCAAGCGCTCGAATCTGATGAGGCTACCCCCTCGGCTTGGAGGATACATTGATGTGTCAGATTTTCGAGAAGTCATGTTCTTGCCTCCCCGCGCCCCCAAGAAGTTTACATTGGACACCACTCCCTCCTACCGATCACTCTTGAACCTCTTGTATCTATACCCCCGCCTCCTTCGACTAGATGGAACCAATGACGAAAGCCACAAACGACACAACAAACAAACCCGATACACTGTACGCATTCGCCTGAGGGACAATACTCCCGCGGAAAAGGGAGCTACGGGCGACTCGACGAACAGCTTCCACAACCCGGCACCATGGGCTGGTTCTTCCATGCTTGAGTCGGTGTTCACCAGGATTCCGGGAGAGTCCAGCGCCTCCAAAGGTCTTGGTGCCAAGGATGGAATTCCAATGCAAGATGAATTCAAAGTACAACTACCCATGGTTCTGGACGGTAATCAATTCCTGGAGTTTACGCTATTTGCAGTGGAACTGGCGGATGATTTGGAAGAGTCTGCGAGTGCGGAGGTTAGTATGGAGGATACATGTGGCCTCTCGATTGAACCAATTGCGGGCTCCACCATTCCACTCAGTACACATACGCGGGAGTCTCTGTCTGGTACCCGGGTTGCAACGATCATTCCCAATGGGTATCATCGCATCAAATTGGGTCCCTTCCAGCTTCAGTTTGAAACTCGGTTGTTGAGTAGTGTTCATGTGTCCGACACTGCGGTTGCTGCGGCTCTAAGCGAATTCCCAACTCAATACAACTCAAAAGGAGAGTCGCAGCGCATGAAGGAGCTATGCTTGCCTGTTGCTGTCAGCGAAGGAGCAACTACAACATCAGCAAGGGTAATGTATTCCACGCTGTTTTCCACGGCAGACCCTCATGCCCTTGTCAACCACTTCTTGCCACTGCTTCATATGCATCTGTCGCGGCTTGTCAGACCATCCGAAGTCGAATCGATTCAACCTTCGGGGTCGTTCCTTATTTCATGTATGGCTAGCTTTTTGGAGCTTCTGAGACAAATTCGTATCGCCACCGAGTCTATTGGTGTTTTCGATGACATGCACCTGGAAGCTGCTCTCAAAGCACTAGTCGATACCTATGATGAACACTTGTTTCATCCTTTGCAGCTCCAGGATGACGACGATGACGCTGCGTCCGAAGTTCCCCCCATCGAGCATACAAACTCGACGGACCCATACAATCTGAGCGAGGATGATCCCAGTGAGAACATGGATGGGGGTGCGGTTAGAAGACGGAAGAAAGACACCTTCCGAAATGAGATCGACAATAAGGTCACTCGAACCTTCTCTGCGTTAGAATCTACGGATGCAGCGTTCTTGCGAACGCCTTACGGTGCTACAAAAATGGATCGAATGCGTCTAGAAGCTGAGCTAGGTGCTGCCGCCAATCGATTTACGCGACTTATGGATGACGATGAAACGGTTGTGACGTTTGCTACGGGATATAGTGAGGTCCGAATGGCAGATGCTCGGGAAGCTTTTGAAAGGGTCAAAACACCCAAAGCGGCTGATATTGGATCAGTTTCAAATAGCATTGAAGAAGAAGACGACATTGGTCATTTGGAGTTCTCGTACAAGTCCCTGAGTGACTTACGATTGGCGCAAAGAGTTCGATCAGCGGCTAAAGTGATGTTGGCTCCTTGTGTTCCTCCCAACTTTTTCAATCCCAGCCCGCGAAGTGGTTCCTGGGGAGATTCGTCCTCCAAAGATAGGCCGCTTACACCGATTAGTGAAACAAACACGGAAGGCGATCATGTGATTGCAACGATTGGTTCTGATGTTGAGCAGGAAGAGGGTGTCCGAAGCCGAGACATGCCTTTGGAGTATGAATTGTTCTTCCGCTCGCCATATCACTGTCCCCTATTCAATTTTTCAGTTGCACTTGATAAGTCACATCGACGAAACACTCCCCAAATCGCAAATGGTGAGTACTTCTACGAGACTTTGATGCTCTTGTGGCTGAAGGCAGGGAAGTATCAAGATGAATCAACCACAGGAGAGGGTCACCGTCAAAATATCCATATGAATTCGATGAGTGGGGCCGGCAACTACGAGCCTCTGGAGCAATACTGGACCAATATGGATCTACTTTTGCCTTTGTGCTTGAAATCTATCGCACTCCGATTTGGCGCTCTATCTGGAAAAGTGACTCGAGTAGTCTTGGACGATTCACATTCTACGATATTTGAGAACTTCTTGGATATGCTCTCTGATTTGGTCATGTCAGAAGCGATGAGTGGTTTTGATTCTTCTGATGCAGATGCAATACTCCATCAAGTTCTTTTGAAGCTGGATATAGTTCTTGATTTCCTTGTGGGCCTATGTACAATCCTCCACCCTGCACACGTGAGCAAGTTGACCCAGGCAGTATTTGATTCTATTCGATATGCTGAAACTGAAGGTGTTGAAGTCCACGATGGAGAGATGAAGTTTCAATGGACCCCCAAGAACTTATTCAGAGTGAAATGTTCTCGGCAGCTGAGGCTCAGGGCCGTCGAAAGACTTGCTGTGCTTCCCAACTTTGTTGCCCTGAACTATCCCAATCGCTTCCCAGAGAAGGGTCTTTCTAAGCACACAAACAGTGCTTCTTGGACAAACCAATACGTGGAAGTCACAAAACCATCTGGGGCAAGCAATTCTGAGAACGTTGTGGACGATGGCGCTGACCTTTCTCCCCGATCTGGGTGGCTCGCCAGTCTACTAGTTCAAGAGAGCCTCTCAATCTGCGCCCTGTCGTGCGAAGCCGTTGTCGCCGAGGCAATGGCACACTTGGAGTCACATTCCTCTACTTCAAAGACCAGCTTGAAAAACCGTCCAACGGCTACACTGAAGCGGGAAGACTTGATGATGTTCCAGTCAATAGCCATCCATGGTATCACATGTGTCCATGAACTCCTTCTCCGACGACATGCAATGGACAAGAGATTCCAGAAAGAAAGCAGCCGTGGTAGGATTGTGGCCCTGTTTGCCTTACCAATAATTGAGAGATCTTTGAAGAGTGTTCGGTGGTTGGCTAGAATGGAATCAACCCATCGTGTTAGGTCGCTGTGGCTCCTTTGCCTGTCATACGTTCTGCAAGAAGCTCCAGAAAACCTACTTCGAGATGCTGTCAGCTCCTACTGTCATTCCGGAGAGCAAATCCAGCGCTTTATCCGCTTGTTGCGATTGAGCAGCTCAACGTTCCAAAGCTTCATAGACCAACAGAGGTATTGTATGTTCCCGGCCGAAGTGGATGCAGCAATTAGTCCTTGGCTGCTTCAAGAATCCTTCAACACAATCTGTGCAACGACAATCATTGTTGTTGAAGAAAGTGTCGGCCCAACATCATCAATACCCACTGACCAAAAGAAGTTGATCCACGGAATACTTGACTTACTCCTACACATTCTGACAACTCCACAATCATCAGTAACACACCTACGCGCTCTCGGTGGGGCTATTCAGGCATTGGAGCGTTTTGGAGTCGAAATGTTCTTGGAAACAACTGGGACTAGCTTACAGCATTGGATTCGGGTTGTCTTGGGACTGATGAACAGCATTGCCCTCAGTGTACGCTCCATTGCAGTGGACTTCGTTGTATCGCTACTGGGTTGTGCTTATGATTTGTTTGGGAGCATCGACGAACTAGCAATCACGTTTGCAACTGTCCTGCCTGAGGTGGCTGCAAGAGAAATAGCTTTATGCAGCGTTTCTGGTCATATTGGAAGTCTGAAAGATGCCGAAAGAGCAATTTGGCCCCTGCGAAGGTCGTTTGCGGACTTGGAAGATGCCAATCCCCTGGATGACGATAGAGTCGACCCACAGCTCGCGCCTGTGCTTGGTTTCTTTTGTCGAGCTTGCCAGGCTGTCTTGGATGGAGTTCTTATCGAAATGCGACTTCAAGGCAGCAGTTGTGTCGTTGTCGGTACTCCCTTGGAAGTACAATCCAATGACTTGTATGTTTTTGATGCTGACGAGGAGTCTCTGTTTGAAGCGGCAAACTTTTTTGCCCCAGAGACTGCACCAATCCAACGAATTCGCTGGCTGATGACTCTGAAGTCGCTGCACAAATCCAAAGGTCAATGGGTGGAGGCGGCCGAAAGTCTTATATTGGGAACTCGAGCGATAGCAGACTCTATGTTACACCTGAAATCTGTTTGGCGACCTAGCCGTTTCCCATTGTGGTGTGATTCCAGACGCTCATTGTGGCTGGATACAGTTGGTGAAGATATGGGATTCCCTGACCGGGGGAATGAACAAGTCATGGATTTTGCTGATACATACCTCGAACCCGAGCTGCTGGAAGAAGAGTTCACTCCAAAGCCTTCTGACTCAGGGACACAACTACCTCAACCTACCATCCCAGGCATGTGCGTGCTGATGACAAAGCTAGTCAAAGAAGCTGTCGCCATGTACCGCGAAGAAGGGAATATGGACGGCCTTGCCTACTCCCGCCTAGAGTCGCTGTTGATGATTCTTATGGGAGTTTTGGAAGAACATGGTTCCTCTAGACTGCGTGACCCTCGGATCTTTTCTCTCCAAGGTCAAAGTCGTCACGTTGAAGAGGTTGCGAGTTTGAGAAAAGTCATCGCATCGATCAGCGGTGAAATGACATCTCTTGCCGAACAGATGCTACTGCTGGTGGATTCAAAAACATCGGCAGAAACACCCAAATCGAAAAACAGTGGGGGCGCAAAGCCAGATGCAAAACAAGAACTCTATTTTGTCCGTTTGCTCCTCTCCGGAAACAAGAAACCAACTCGCTTTTTGGAAAGTACCACATTACCGTCGTTTTTGGAATGGGAAACGCCTTGCATTTGCCGAGTTCCGAAGGCAGTGGTCGAGAAAGCCTTAGCGACTTCGGAAAAAAGTGGAGCTGAACGATCAGAACGACTGGAGCAACTCATGTGCTCCACATTTGGCAAGCCTCTTCGCAATGGACTTCTCCTTTCCATGGAGAGGAGCAACATCATTTTTAGACTGGGAAACCAAACACCTACTGAGGCTGACAAGGACGACAAGACCGTCTATGTGGACATTGGATTTGTTCAAATGAATTTATCAAGAAGCCCACATTCAGCAATCCAGGCCGGACTCACGACCAACCAGCAATCGAAACGTTTTACGTATCGCAAGCCACCGGATTTGAATGAGGTGATTAGTTCCACATTCGTCGAAGTGACTGTGGCTCACGAATTCCCTTCGCCATTGTCGAGACAACGAAGTCTTCTGACGAGCGAATTTACTTCGTCAAGGTAATAAAATTGTCATGCTGAATTGCTACAATATAATAGTGTTTCCAGTAGATAGTAAACGCAACAGCAAGTTTTCGAGATTCTTTTTATGGCTAAATACTGTACGGACACTTTTCTATATCGAAAACAAAGAGTAAAGAAACGAGACAAATGTCAACCCCATCGTCCTAAACCAGCAATGACATCTAGTCGGCACTTTTCACTTCCTCATTCAGCATTCGGGCAATTCGCAGTTCAATCTCCACATCAGTTAGGTCCTTTCCTTCTCCATTGATGAAATCTTGGATCATTTGCTCCCTTTCTTGTTCTGTTTGAATCTTTTTGTTCCTATTGCGAATCGCAGCTTCTTGTGTCCGCTCTGCTTCCTTACGCAATTCTTCGGCACCAGCAGCAATACTTTTGGCCTTGTGAATGACAATGTCGCGCTTCAATTTTTCTTCACGCTCTCGTTTGGCAATTTCCTCCTCAATGCGCTCTTGGCGCTTCTTGGCAAATTCTTCTTCTTCTTCCGCGGCTCGAGCAGCTTCTGCGTCCAAGAACTCGCCAAGCTGCTTGGCTACATCAGCTTCTGTTTCCAAGATCTTGAGGTTGATATTTTTCCGCTCCACGTGATAGCGGAAATCAGCCAAGATTTTTCGCTCATCAGGATCCTTCATCATGTCCACTTCAATCTGCACACGATCCTTCAGGGGTGTCTTGGGATCAATAATTTTGGTTAGTTTGCTGCGGACTTCTGGAGTGAATTTTTGAAGTTTCGTCTTGATGTCTTGCTGAGCCATCTTCTTGGATTCTTCTGCCTTTTGGGCGGCATCCTTGCCGGTTTTAGGTCTGCGACCAGCCAACTTCTTGTCCTTGCCAGCCTTTCGACGGGGAGAATCAGAGAAGTCGTCACTACTATTAGATCTTGCGGATTTGGAAAATAGATCTTCATCATCGTCGTCCAAACTCAAAGATCCCAAACTGCCCAACACAGTGTTTTTTGTATTGTCTCCCATTTTGCGTCGTCGATGCAACGCAGCTGTGTGGGGACTCCATGTCTGGCTAGGGCTTAGAACACTTTTTTTCGTGGCTTCTCCCATGGTGGTTGTTGTCGTTGGGAATGCAAAGCAAAAATACCAAGTGGTGTGCAACGACCGTCGAAATGAAATTTTATGTCACTTTTTTCAAGCACTGTTTGGATTTTATGGAGTTCTGCTCTACTCCTCCAAGATTATTTTAGCTGTCCCCCCCGTGACACAAGATTGGTCGATTAATGCATGCAGGTCTTGACGCGGTCATAGAAGTCATCTATTCCGGTATGAACTGCACTCGTGCGTAGAAAGATGTATGGCTGTAGACACACTTCCGACACTCGGGAACGTCGAGGATGACTGCTGCTGCTCGCGGCTTGCCAGGACCTTTCCAGTAAAGGAGTCCTCGTAATCGGCAACCCCCACAACCTTTGCTAATATAGTACCCGTACTCATCAGTCTCCTAATCGTCACCTCAATCTCAATCACATTGATTTCGGTAATAGGTTGTGGCGGAAGAACTAGCCAAACCTGTAACGATGAGAAATAGAACTAGAAATAACGCGTATTGGACTCGCCTTTGGTGCTGGGGTGCTGAGTCTACAACAACGTGATAATGACTTTTGTTTGCTTCTAGTACTACACTCGTGAAGTCCCAACGTACTGGTATTGCAGTGTGCGTGTCATTATAATGTTCTGGCCTGGTGACGAAACAGGTAAGTGCTATCTCCATCATCATCATCATCAGAGCTATCCAATCCTCCTTGGGCGACGGCGCATGATGGTGAGTTCGACCGAAAAGGCACCAGGATCTTGCGAGGTCTCCAGCAAAACTCGTTTCTAGGCAAGAATATCGACGATGTTCGATTTTTTCATTTGTGTTCCAAGTGTTGCCGCCCGAGGAAAGATGGAGGTTGGCATCCCAAGATGAATCCGTACTCACAAAATTCAAACAAAGAGTAAACCAAGCCTCACCAGAAACTACTACACCAAACCCAACATGACCTCTTTCAACATTGAAAACTCTGTTGCTTTTGTCACCGGCACTAGCAAAAAGAA